>PVIR01016917.1:0-35937 GCA_004026965.1 Petromus typicus
GGGACTTCCCTGTTCATTCTGGGTCATGGATTCCTGGGAACTGGTAGTTGAATGAATAAGTGATTGGGCTGTGGACCCTGCCCCTGGAAGCCGGCTCAGGACTGGGAGTGGGGGAGCGGGTGGCCACTGGCCTCTCCCATGATAGTGGAGCCTCCTGCGTCTGTCCCTGTGATGGCTGGCCTTTCCCCTGCAGAGGGGAATGGCCAGCTTCCTCCACTCTGGCCTGTGGAAGCCCCTTGGCCTCTATGAACCCCTGACTCAGACAGAAAACGTGACTTCCTGTCAACTGTGGATGTCGATGTTGCCACATGGGGGCTCAAGCTGAGCAGGAAGGTGCCGCCCAAGGGGCCCACGCCAAACCTGCGGGCCAGCTCCCCTGTCCTAAGTCCTCGCCCTGCCGTGCAGGAGGCTCTGACTGCCAGCTTCAGCACCCCGGAAGGAGACACTTTAATGTTACAACTGCTCCTTTTTATGCCTGAGTTTTGCCCCTGCAGATTCAACAACCCACAGGTCTAAATATTTGGAAAAAGAATTGCTTCTTTCCTGAAGGTGGACAGACTAAAACTGTCTTAGTCCCTATGCATTTTAGATAGACGTAATGATAACATTCATGGTAGGGAATTTGTACCTATACATGGTACTTCCTGCTTCTTTTTTCCTACTTCCCCGCCCTCCCTTTGACCTTTTCTCCTTCTTATTTACAAAAACTTTATTTCCATTTTTTTTCTGTGTTCTCTTTTTTTCTTGTCCATTCTTTCTATTCCCCCTTCCCCTTCCTCTCCTTATTCCCCTTTGCATTTGAATATTTTCTTCCCATTTTTCAATATCTGTGGTACATGTCAGTCCTTACTTCCACTTTCTCTTTTTCACACCAGAGAAACATGTAGTATTAAGCCTGGGTCCAATTTATTTCACTTCAGAATGTGGTCTCGAAGTGCATCCATTTAGCTGGAAATGTCTCAAGCTCGCCCTTCTTTGGGACATAGTAGTACTCCATTGTGTTAAAAAGCCCATATCTTCTTTATCCATTCATGATAGGCTTTGGGGATGTTTCCAAGATTTAACTATTACAGACTGTTGGGCCATTGTTATTAACCGGAAGCAGGATGTGAGGCTTTGGAGACAAGAGATCGTGGTGACCAGCATGAGTTTGGGTTCTAGTCTCTGCTCCTACTCTCCTTCCCAGTGAGCTTGAGCAAGTTACAGCCCTTCTTGGGCTGAAAAACTTTAACTCTTCCCTCGTGTGTGTGTGCTTGGCTCCAGGAGGCGAGTTCATATGGTGTCACATGGAGCAGCTGCAGGCTTGTCAGGGATAGGACCCCTGGGACCGGCCTCTCCCGCACGGGGCCCCCTGGAGGGAGACAGCAGGGTCCCAGCAGGCTGCTTGCACTCTCTTTGCTCAGTGAGGCCAAACTATACATAAATACACACACACACACTCACATATATAATATATATCATATATATCATATATATCATATGTACATCATATATATATATATATCAAGAAATTATAGATTTTTCTTTTCTATTCCCTATTTTCTGAAACTTCTGCAGTGAGCCCATATTAATCTGATGCTCAGAGAAAAACTAGAGACCTTACATAGATAATAAAGCTATTTTTATAACCCTTATTAAACACAATCTAAGCTAAAACATACTATGGAAACCTGGGCTCCTATTGAGGTTTTTGTTGTTAATAAATGCTGTGTTTTTGATGGAGGTGTGGAGTGTCAGTGTGAAGCGCATATCAATTTGCCACACTTAGGGAGACACCCTGGCAGTGTGTAGGCCCCAGACCTGGGGCGCAAGTCCAATATGATGGGAGTTTAATCCAGCTCTGCACTGGGGGACCCACCCTGAGGTTGGGAGGAGTTTGGAACATGGTGTTCAGTAGCTGTTGAAATCAGCTACAAGATCACTTCTCTGAGCCTCCGTGTTCCCAACTGTGAACTAGGGGCCCGAATAGCAACAATGCATGGGGGTTCTGTGATAGTCAAATAGGCATTTCCTAGAACTCAAATGGAAATGGCACTAGGCAGATCTAGACAGGTCGGGCTCAGCAAGAGGTGGGCCCCAGTGGAGCATGCTCAGTGCAGCTCCCATCAGGAGTAATATAGAGGGGGTGGAGCAAGGCTAGAGGTGTTACCTGGTAGAGGTCCCTCCACAGAGAAACACTCAAAGAAAGGAATATGTGTTCCTACACATACAAGGCCCCTTGAGTGATGCATGATATACAGGAGGCGCCCGGTAAAGGTTAATTTGTTATGCCTGATAAAACAATAATAATATACTATGGTTGGAAAACCATCTCCCACTCACTGTCTTAGGAGAATGCTGTTGCAATGGGACCTATAAATTGTCATCATTTAGAAAGGAAATAGAAACTCCGCGTGGGTGGATTGCTCTTTCTGGAAGTTGTGCTGTGAGAAAGTGGGCGTTGAGGCCTCAGGACCTGCTGTGTCACTTCCCAGGTCTCGAGAAGCAGCCCAGTCACTGGGGCCGGAAGCCATATGAGGAGGCATCTATGTCTGTCCCAGAGCTTCTCCAGGCCCCCTTTCTGTCGGCCTTGACTCTGTGATCTGGAGACCATACTGCAGGGCACTGTGATTGTCATAAATTGCAAGTGGGGAGCAACCAGCATTTGGCACTAACATCAGCCCCCTGGCGTCGGCTGCCCCGCCTCGAAGGGTCTGTGCACCTCTGGGCGCAACCAAATCAGTTTTGGCAACTTGCCTTGGGTGAGGTGTTGGCCGTGGGCAAAGACTGTTCCTGGGAGAAGTAATGGGACTCTGCCTGAGTAGCCGAGGTCCCTGGTCTGGAGGGAAAGAGCTTCTCAGGCTGCTGGGAGCTCTCGGGGAAAGGAGAGCCCCCTCAAGCTGCCTGAGCCCAGCCTAGACCTGGTGTTTCGGGTACAGCTGAGGGCAGAGGTGGGGGTTGTGTCTGGAGTCTCAGGCCTTGATATGGTGTACAGATCTGCAGTTCGCTCTTAGCCTTCTTGGCCAGTCTGATCCCACAAAGAACTTCCAGGCTCTGCTTGGATACCTCAGAGGGTGGAGAACTCACCACCTCTCTTCTCTGGACAGCTCTAACACTCTTTCATAGAACTTGAACAAATTTACCCACTTCTCTCTAGATTTTGTTTATTACCACTATGTTTGGTGTAAATACTTGCTCAGGAGAGCCACATCTTAGAGCAGGGAACCCTAGCCTCTGAATCTGCCTTTTAAGAAAAAAAAAAAAAAAGAAACTCCATTTCTATCTTAACTCAATGGCCTCAATCCCCCATCAAAAAAAAAAAAAAACCTTTTAATCAGTAAAGAAAGATTTCGTGGAAAAATTTGTAGGCTGAAGCACGAACAGGGAGGAGGAAATAACCACTCAGACATAACCACTGTGATCAGTTTGGTGCTTTGGCTTAAAAAAAAATGAAATAAAAATGTGCCTACACCCAAGATTGGGATCAAACCCTATGAACAGTTTTCTGAACCACCTCCTGCGGCTTCCCCTGAGTGGGGAGGATTTTTCCATGTGATTCAATCTCCTCACAGAGCATCTTTCCCAGCCCGTGTCTCAGACCAGCACGCCACGGTGACCTGCAGTCACCCAGGGGACCGCTTGAATCTTTCACTGGCGTCGCACTGTCCATAGCGACCCGTGATGGTTGGTGGGTTTTGTCGGAGCTGCGCATGCGCACGGATTCCTAGACGCGGCTCTGCACCTGAGTGCGCTTTGTGTTCAAGGGCTGAGGGTCATCGTCTCTGAGCATGGCATGCTCCCCCTGCGCCCCACCAGAACACACCCCCAAATTTAGTTGCAGCTCCTTGTGTTAGCTGGCGAACTCACTGAAGAAAAGGGAAAGATGTGAGGGTGTCTATTGAAAGAGGCACAGATGGACAGACAGACAGGCCGCCACTGGTATGGGAGCTTTTTTCTCTGCAACTGGAGTCTAACTCCTGACCTTCCTTCTCACAGTCTCCAGGTGCTTGTGGTATCATTAACTAATCATGGGATGTCTTCACTATTTAATGGCCAGTCCCTACAGCGACTCCTTCCCCAGTAGTCCTGGAGAATGCAGGGAGTGAGGAAGGAGGCGTGGGAGGCAGTCTGGCCTGAGGAGGAGGAGGAGCGGGTTCTGGGCTGGTGCGGTGGTTCCCGAACTCTGACACATGAAGTCACTGGGAGGCTGGGACCGCCTCAAGCCGGCATTTCCACAGCTGTTAGTGAGGAGTAAGGCTGAGAGCGTTCATTTCTAACCCGAGATCCTGGAAGGTGCCGTGGAACCCCACTCTGAGAACTACTGGAGGTGCGCAAAGGGGCGGGGCTGGGAGTTGGGGTCAGTTTCAGCTCCTACAGCTGCCACCAGTGGGAACCTTGTCCTGTTTAACAGAAGTTCATCCCAAGGCTGGTCTCACCTCCACCTACCCTACCTCCCACCCCTCCTGCAGGACAGGCCTGGAATACTGTGGAGCTCTCTTTTTTGAGCCAAGTTCCTGCTGTGATGCCCAGGCTGGTCTCAAACTTAGCGATCCTCCTGCCTCAGCCTCCCAAGTGCTGGGAGTACAAGTTTGTTCCACCTGGTTTACAGTGGGCAGTGGATGTGTAGGGGGAGCTGGCTGTCGCCACCCCCATCTTACACAGTGGACACATAGCTTCTGAAGGATGCCTACCCTCTCACAGGCAGCCCCCCCATCTCGTTTTGCTCCCCCAGAGTGCGCAGAAACGTGATCCTCCTCCAGGCTCCGTGTTCTCCAGCCGGTTTATGTTCCCAGTTATTGTTCTAGGCAGGTTTCCGGAAAGCTGGAAACTTTTCCCTGGCAGACCTGGGCTCTGCCTGGCAGGAATGGCAATGGGAGGAGAGCCCTCATGGCCTGGCATCAGCGTGTGCCAGGCCCTGCCCTGGGCCCTTGGAAGGCAGCCAGGATGTCAGGTCGACCTCCCGCAGTAGAGCCCCTCTGTCCGGCCTCACGGATGAGCACTCTGAGGGTCGGGGGCTGGACAGGCTTCCTTGAGGTCACACGGAAGGGACAGAACAGGCTTTCAGTCCCAGGCTCCAGGGCAGCCTTGGCCCGGGGTGGCAGTGGCTCCTGGACCAGAGGGAACTAGGATGTGAGGAGCAGCCTCTGTGCCCTCTCTCTCCCTGCATGAAGCGTTGGCCACAGCCTGGGCCCTGCAGGCCATCTTGGGGTGACTGAGCCCATACATGCTCCTGCTCGGCTCTGCCTGCTGAGGGGACCTGCACAGGACACTCCCCTCCTGGGGTCTGAGTCCTCATTTCCCATAACAATGCCTTGTGCTTTATAGCTGTGGGCAGCGGGGATTTTCTCACGACAGTGGTAACCCCACAAGCCTCCCAGCAGGGAGGACACTGTTGCCCAGCTAGGGCTGCAAATGGCTGCCCAGGGCCTCTCAGGTCCAGGTGCTAGAGCAGGACCTGGCCCACCCAAGCCTGCCCTCCCCGGCGGCCTCTTCCAACTGAGAGAGACTCAAGCTGGTCTGTCCTCAACTTCTGGGACCCAGCTCCCAGGAAGGGCTGGGCTGGGATCAAACCTGGAATCCCTGGGGTAAAACATGGGGTGCAGACTGCTGGTATATTAGGGATCTGCCTAAGCCCTGGGTTTAGGGTCCCTGGTGGTTGTAGAACACAGGGTCCAGCCCAGACCCCCCCACCTTGGCCCCTGGCTTCTCCTGGGGCCCCTGTACACAGAGCGTGGTGCTCAGACCCAGCCTTCCTCACTGGCCTGGGCTGGCTCCAGCCCTGGCTTCCTGGACCTGGATCGTGGGTCCCAGTCTGTCCCTGACAACTGGTAGAACCAGTTAGGTGACTTGCAGCTGGCCTGAGTCCAGGGCGAGGATGTCGTGTGGGTCGGAGCTGCCTGAGTGCAAGCAGCTGGCAGGTGTATCCTTCAGGGGACTCTCGCTTGTGACCGGAGCGAGAAGTAGCCCCGTTGCAGTCAGCTTTGCCTACAGGCAGCCCCTCTCCCCTCTGCACATTCCTGTGCTTGGCAAGGTCGGGGTCTGGGCAAGTTGGACCCCAGGTGTTCCAGGCCATCTGCATGCTGGGGAGCTGGCAGAGGACTGGCACACAGGTTTGGAAAGGGCAGTAGCACACGGAGGGGCCACAGCTCGTCTCTCCTTCCAGCTGGCCCAGGCCCGAGCTGGCATCCTGTGGGGAAGTTCCTGGGGGCTCAGCTCAGGGGTCCCATGGAGAGGCAGGAAGTGTGAGCGTGTCACACAGACGATTATGGAGACTCGGCCAGTTCAGGGAGAGGAAGAGGTGGCAGAGCCAAGGAGGGGCCCACGTCCATCTGAGCCCCGTTCTGAGGGTGGGGGTCGTGCTCCTGAGGGCCTGTGTTCTGAGCAGGGCACCGCTTGCAGTGGTATTTCAATTGCTATGGCTCAGACCTCCTTAGGTCGGTGCCCACAGGGCCTGATGAGGCTGTCAGGCACCTGTTGCCATGTGGGCTCCCTGATTAGAGTCGCCTCCCCTCTAATCGCCCTGTTGGGGCAACACCCAGCCTCCGTCCCAGGGGCCCAGCCCCTGTCCCGTTTGGCCAGGCTCCAGAGCAGGCAGCAGGGTGTAAGCTGTCGATGGAGTCTACAGCTCGGTACGGAAACGTCCCCCAGGCTGGTGCTCACGGGGCTGTGCGGACAGACGGCTTTTCCAGATGCTGTGGTGCAGTTAGCACAGAGTCCCCAGGCACGCTGCCCTCCACTCCTGTGTGCGGTGTGGCCGTGGGCAAATGTCTTTACCGACCTGGGCCTCAGTTTCTTCAGCTGTGAAATGAGATTCAGAGCAGAACTCATCTCTTGGGCCATCGAAGGATAAACTGAGCCTCGAGTACAGTGTCTGGCGGCCGTGACTGTAAACAGAGACTCCACACTGGTGGTGCTGGGCCCTTGCTCCAGACCCCATAGGGCAGCTCCCTCCACCCATTTCCGATGTCCAGCTGGGCACGTGGCTGCAAGAGGACCTCGGGAGCTGCGGTGGCTGCGGCTCGGGTGAGGCAGGAGCTGTGCCAGGGGCAGCTGAGTCCTGGAGCCCCTCGCTTGGACACCTTGGTCACAGCTGGGCCCCTCATGTGGCCCACGCTAGCCTCAAACTCATGACGATCCTCCTGCCTCAGCTTCCCAAGTGCTGGGATTACGGGTGTACACCGCCGCTTTGGGCAGGGCAGGGCAGGACTCTGAAGTACTGTGTATTTCCTGATGCTGTTGTGTCCCACCCCTGACCACACAGAGTCCACAGGCTTGGGGTCCAGTGACACTCAAACACCTGCTTCCCTGACAGTCACAACATGAGCAGGGAGGATCATGGGCTCCAGAGTTGAGGTGCCACGCACACAGCTGGTCACTGCCACCCACAAGCGGAAAGCGAGGGCACCGCCCCTGAGCCCCTGGCCCTGCGCAGGCTCAGGGTGAGATGAGATCAGTTATGGAGCAGGGCACACGGCAGCGTTTTTTTAACCCTGCCTTTTGGTCCAGTCTCCCATCCACCCGTGAGAGTGGCCATCCCAGGGTGGTCTGCAGGAACCGCTCTGCTGCACACCCTCCCGCCAGTGCTGGGGGTGCTCCTCCCTATCTGGCCTGAGTCTCCCAGTCTGCGCCCCATTTTACAGGAGAGGACGCTGGGGCAGAGCTGGCAGGCAGCTTGCCAAAGGTCGCACAGAGCTGAGAATTGAGACTGGAACGTGGGTCTCTGTCCAATCAGCATCCACACCATGATCTGGTTTAAGGTTCTGGCTCCAGGCCGAGGAGTTAGCTCAGTGGTTCTGGCACCTGTCTTGCAAGTGTAAGGACCTGGGTTCAAACCCCGGTAACCACATACCATATTGGGCGTGGAGACTCATACCCAGCAGCAACCAGTACCATATACCACAGTGCTGGGCGTGGTAGCGCACGCCTGTAATCCCAGCACTCAGGAGGCAGAGGCAGGAGGATTGCTGTGATGTGAGTGTGAGGCTGAGCTCAGGGCCAGCCTGAACCACAAAGTGAGACCCTGTCTCAAAAAAAAAAAAGTTCTGGCTCTAGATGTGCATTGGGAACTGAACCCTCAAAGACAGCTCACTCCCAAGAGAGCCCCTGCAAATCTGGGTCCTGTCATTACAGCCTCAGGCATCTGCGGCCCCCTGTCGTGTAGTCCCTAAAGGTCCCTCAGACTTCTAGCCTCCCATCCGTGTGTCCAGTGAGCTAGAAGTATGCTGAAAAGGTTATCTCCGCAGCCCTGGGGGCAGAGCCCTGGGCCAAAAACTGCAGGCCAAGTCCAGTCCTGTCTGTCTGTCTGTGTGTTCCAGTATGCCAAACAGATACACACCTTCCGGAGGGGTGTGATCACAAAATACAGTGAATGTTTACACTTTAAAGTGTATCACCCTAAAAGATACATGGCCAGGAATCCCTCTCAAAGTCCTCTTTCATGAGTGTCTTTATTCTCTGTTGTGGCTGCCTCCATGTCCTGAATCTTCGAAACGTGGACCTGTCACCGTCATTCCACTGTAGGGAAGAGCCAGGAGTCATCTAGTGCCGGATCTGATGAACTAGGTGGATGGGGACACACTGATGTTTTTATTTGACAGAAATTGCTGCAAATGTCGGATTAATAAGGGGTGATCACAAAATATTGATTGAATAAAAAGTATTGCAGTTAAGGACACGCTGTGGCTGACCCCCCTCAAAATACTTACCCTTGCTTGGCAACGTGTCATTTAGTGTCAGAAAGTTGTCTGGTTTTTTTTTGTTGAGACAAGTTTTTGCCATGTTTTCAGGCCGGCATTAAACTCACTACCTAGTCCAGGCTGGCCTTGAACTCTTGGTGGTCCTCCTGCCTCAGCCTCCCAAGTGCTCTTATCACAGGTATGTGTCAACATGCCCAACAATAACTTGCTAATTTTTTTTTTTTACATGAATACCTTTATCCTGATTTTTGCATGAGTCCTTATGTGAAATGGGTTGGGAAACACTGATTGCTCTAACTGACCCTTCCTGCTCCCCAGCACATGGTCCCCAGAAGGATAGTAGTTCCATGTTTACATCTGAGAAGGACCACACTCGCCAACCTCCTAGCCACAGAGAAGAAACATCCTGGCCAGAATGGGTGGGGCTAACTTTCCTTCCAGACGGGAAGTGGAAGTCAGGCTTCTAGGGCAGGAAGCAGAAGTGAAGTTTACAGGAGCTGGGGCTGGTGGGAGAATCCTATGGCAGGCAGAACTATGAGAGGAGCTATTGATGGAGAATTTAAATCACCTCTAAAATCCTGCGACTGGACGTATCTCTTCCACTCCTGGATGGTGAGGTGGTAGAGAACTGTGCCTCAAAGCCCTCCCCATACCTCATGCCTGTCCCCTGCACCCCTGGGAGCTGGGGTCCCCTGGCAACTCTGCACTTGAAGTATCTCTGAGCTCAGAGAGGTTGAGAAGCTGCACTGGCTGAGTTCACCCAGGAGCTGGGATTAAACTAGGTCTTCTGGGAAACCCGAGACCCCAATCCTACCTGGCCTGGCGGCCTCACGTTTCTCCTGTGGCCCAGAGTAACAGCGGTGGTTTTTATTTTCTTTTGATTTTAACAACAACAACAACAGAACGTGAGACTGGAGATTGAAAAGTAAGATACCAGGAGGTCAGAAAGCCGCCCAGACGAGGCTGGGGTTTCAGTAAATGCTCCACCTGTCAGACGTGAAAGCAAACACGGGCCTGGCCAGCCCTTCCCACCGGGTTAGGACGAAGTCCAGAGAGCCAGTAGCCACCATCCTCTGTAGCTGCAAGGCTGGGTGGGCCCCGCTGTCACCTTCCACTCTCTGCCCAGCCATGGCTGAGTTCGTGCCATGGATCCTGTCTGGCTTTCCAGCCCGCCTGGCCAGTCCCTGGGACCCAGCCCAGAGCTGAGGGCAAAGGCCTGGCCGTGCAGAGGGAAGAGGACACCTACCTCCCCCCTCCCAGGAGCAGTGGAGGCAACCCTGCTCAGAGCCCCCAGGCTGGGAACATGTCTGGGGGCTACAAAAGCCTGCAAAGAGCTGCAGACTGTGGCTCAGGAAATCAGCAACTTCCAGGTTATCGCCCCAACCCTCTCTGGTCTCATTTCTATGATGCTTACTGAGTGCTGGACTCTTATACACTAACTCCTTTGGGCCTCGTGTTACCCATGGTCAAGTTCATTTTACAGCTGGGATTTTTTGTTTTGTTTGCTTTTGAGACAAGACCTCACCATGTAGTGCAGGCTGGCCTAGAGCTCATGGCAGTCCTCCTGCCTCAGCCTCCTGAGTGCTGGGATTACAGAGGTGCACATTTTACAACTGGGAGGGCCGAAGCCCAGGGCTTCCGGGCCACATGGAGAGGACAGGCCAGGGCACCTGACAGACTGAGCCAGCTGTGTGCTAGCCTAGTGGCAAGTGACTGTCACACATCTGGGGCAGGGCAGGCCAGTATCCCTGGTCACTGACAGTGAAGTCCCTCCGCAAGGCTCGCACTGCAGAACCAGCGGTCGAACCCGAGTGCGCCTTCTCCTCTCCACAAGGGAGCCCCAACGAGGGAAGACTGGGGAGCGGTTGGAGGAGCAGAACTGCACACCCCTGTTTCCTGGCCCTGCACAGCAGGCTCGGCCCTGTTTGCTGTGTGACCTTTGGTCTCCCGTTGTCTCTGCACCCCGTTGAAAGTGCAGCGATCCCAAGGCCACGGGCACAGCGATACTGTGCTGGTAAGCGAGCCGGGGAGCGAGTCTCAGAGTCAAGGGTGGGTCGCAGGCGCCGGAGCTTCAGGTGACACTATTTTCCAGCCAGCTGCTGTGGGGTGACTGACCGCATCACCATGAGAGAGGTGTGGGCCTGAGAGGAGCAAGAGGGCAGACTGTGTTTGTGGCATCCTCCCTGCCTGGCAGCTAAGAGGCTGAGCGGGCAGGACTGGCACCTGTCCTCAGGCTCCCTGGTGCTCTGGGGCCAGAAAGAGGAGACCTGGGCTCTTAGTGCGGGCTGAGCCCTCTCTGGGTGGAGCAGCCATTCACGGCCCTTCCACAGACCCTGCAGCACTTACGGCCGGGAGTGCTGCCCGCAGGGACCGGAGAAAGCCCGACTTGGCATCTCCTAAAGTGTAGGCCCTGCGCTGTTGGGAGCTACTAAGTGCAGGAGTGGTGGAGGGCTGGGGTAGACCGTCCGCTGAGCATCTCACAGACCAGAAGTCTCGTGCGGGGTGACCAGAGGAGATTTGCTGCTCCCAGCCCAGTGACAGCGCATGCCTCTGTCTCTGACAGCGCCTCTGTCTCTTGGACTCGCCTTCTGAGGAGCCCCTCCGAAAAACACGCGCTGCCCTTCACAGGACAGGTGAGGCAGGGCCGGGAGGGTAGCCTGTGGCGAGGTCACACAGCACTCTCCCTTTGGGGTGGAGGTCAAGCTCCTGTCTCCTGACTCTGGGGCTGGAAGTGCCGTGCCCCTGTACCCCTTGGTCTCCTCAAGGCTTTCCAGAAACCTCTAGGTCCCTGTCCAGTGGGGAGAGTTCCTCCTCCGCGCCCAGGTGAGGGGCAGAACGTCTCTGGGGTGCAAACTTCCAGGGAGGGGGCAGGACAGAGATGCATCTCTGGGTGATGCTGGCCTTTCTCAGCCTCGCTGCCTGCACCAGCCTTGGTGAGGTGGGAAAAGCTGGGCGGCAGGTCCTGCAGGCAGAGCACCCTTGGGTGAGGACAGAAGAGGCCCAGCTGACTTCAGGATAGTGACTCTCTTCAGGTGGCTGAGTACTTAAAGTCCTGTTGTCCTTGTCCAGTCCCCTGCCTCCTTCCCACCCCATCCATCCATCTAACCAGCATCCACCCATCTATTCTCCCATCCGTCTACCCCTCCGCCCGTGTACCCACTCACCTATCCACCTGTCAATCAACCCATCCATCCGTCCACCCACCCAGGATCCAACTGCTCATTCCTCCGTCTATCCATCAACTCACCCACCTATGTGTTTACCCATTTATCTACTTAGCCATCCACCAGTCCATCCACCCAGCTGTACTTTAACCCATCCATCCATCCATCCACCCTTGCAGCCGTTCTGCCGTTGACCCATGCATCTACCTGCCCTGCGTCCGTCCATCCTGTCACCACCCCACCCTCCGTCCACCCTCCCACCGTGTATCTCCCCATGCATTTTTCCATGCAGCAGCATTTCTCAGTTTATTTTCATGAGGAACGTGATGTCCTCACAGCTGACCCTGTGCCGTGCACTGTACATACGTCACCTAATTTGGTGTCTGGAAAAATCTGAAAAATAGGTTCTAGTGTCCTTATTTCACAGTTGGGGAGAGTGAGGCTCAGAGGGTTCAGTCACGTGTCCTAGCACAGAGCTGCTGTGAATCAAAACCTGCACTGAATCAAAATGGAGCAGGAGTTGATAACATGAGCAGAAGTTTCAGTGTAGGAACAGATTTGGCATCAAATGATATATTCAGGGAAGTTCAGTGTTTGCTGCCTCTAAGAGGTCACCATGCCTGCTGGTCCGTGAGATGCCTTCCTTCTGTGTCCCCATCTGGTCTGGGTGTCCACGGCCCCCCGGGAGAGCTGGCCCCACCATATACAGCAGGCGCACACCAGAGAGGGCACCAGGGGACACTGCAGACAAGACACTCGTCCCTCACTTCTGCAGGGACTGAGCCAGCTGGCGCTGACGGCAGACACCGACCCAGCACGGCTCTTGGAGCCCCAGGGGTGCCAGGCGCCACCCTCACTGTCTCTATGGTAACAGGCACCACGAGGACACACCCCACAGGAAGGCAACAGCCTGCAGGCCCTTCCCTGGGGCCACTCGCCAGCACAGCTGGAGCTGAGCCCTGGCCGGGACTCTTTCTTATCTTCTCTCTACTGCTGCCCCTCTGTCCTAAGAGACTGCGCCCAGGGCGCCCTGCCTTTCACTGCCCCTGCATACCCTGGTGCGGAACCCTTTTGCCTCCAACCTCCAGGGCTGGGAGAGAAATGTCGTGGGCCAGGGCTTGTGGTCATGGGCACAGAAATTTGGATTTCTCAGTATTTCCATGTGTTACAAAATCTCTCCCTCCTTTTTTAATACGCAGAAATGTAAAACGTGTTCCTAGCTCACAGTGGGCTGGAGGCACAGGCAAAGGTGGGTTTGGCCCGCAGGTACAGTTTGCTGAGTCCTCACTTCTCCGTGACAAGGACAGGCTGAGGCGTGTCCCCTGGGCCAGGGAAGGCAGGGCTGGGACACAGCTCCGGCCCTCAGAAGCCCGGCCTGTCCACACCTGCAGGGCAGAGACCTGGACCTGGACCCTAGCCAGTGTGCCCCACCCACCCGCCTCCCCGAGGGCCTGCCTTGATTGGCCGAGCTGCCTGCCACTAAAGAGCCTTCTCACTCTTCTTGTTTGGGCGTGGGAACCATTACCTCCTGCGCGGTGCCTGGAGCCCTGACTCTGCCCTCTCTGCTCCAGCTCCTGGTAACCTTCAGCGCCTCAGTTTACCCATAGGGTGCTGAGGGTTTAACCCACTGCAGGAAACAATGTGAGACTGGAAATGAATGGCCGCAATTGCCCTGAGGTGGGACTTTTAGGGGAATGCCCGCCCCCCCCCCCCGCCTGCCCTGGACGTGGGCCAGCCCCGCCCAGGCTGGGCCTTGGGCCACGGGGCTTCCAGCTGCCTCCGTCACCAAACAAGGGCCCCTTTGAGCACCTCACTGCATGCAGCAACCTGGCCGTCCCCAGAGGCCCCTTCCTGAGCTCCTGATCATCAAGGAAAGAGCACGATCGCGTGTGGGGACCGCTGGGAAGGAAGGGGTCCTCGGCGGACAGGGACACTCACAGCCGGAAGGGGCACCGCCACCCTGCTCTGCCCCTCCCCCTCCCTGGCCGCTGCTTCCCTCAGCTGTTCCGGGCCACCTGCCCGCCCAGCTGCTCCCTTCACTACCCCCAGGGCTGTCTGGGCTTGGCAAGGAGCATTGGGCAACTCGCTTGGCTCGTCCCCTCTCCTGGGACCTTCCACAAGCTGGAGCTTGGTTTGTGTCATCGCAGAAGCACAGCGGGCGTCACCCTGGTGACTATGAAAACGCAAGCCGCAGGGTATCTTTGAGTCCTGGATATGCACTTTACTTTATGACCTGTCTCTATCTGGGGATTTTTGTGGTTTTTGTCTTTTTAGACAACGTCTTGCAGTGTGGTTCGGGCTGGTCTTAAACTCACTGTGTAGCTCAGACTGGCCTCGAATTTGAAGCAGTCCTCCTGCCCAAGCCTCCCAAGTGCTGGGATTTCAGACATGTGCCATCACGCCCAACTCTAAATCTGGGGTTTTAACTTGAGTTCACTGGGTTCGAGAAATTATTTACAAAATGGTATCAACACATGAATTTTCTAGGGGAGCCTGTGACCCTCAATGTAAGTAAGTATTAATCAACCAGAAAGCCCACTGACCGTGTAGATTTATGCAGTAAGGCGGTTTCAGTAGACAGAGACTGTGAACCTGGTGTGGTTTAGAACCATTGGCCACACACACACACACACACACACACACACACACGCAGGAAATGGAGCTACTTAAAATGAGGAAAGTTTTATCTCTGAGTGAGACACAGTTTTTGTTTGGTTTGTGGCTTTGTGTTTATTAAATGCATACTCACTTCCTCTGAACGCCCATTCTGAGAACCCAGGGAGAAACAGCCCACAGGCCTCATCGCGGGCATCACTCACTTCCTGGCCTTGTAATACGGACCCTGTCCCAAAGCCAGGGTGCAGGCTGAGGTTTCCCCTAAGTCCTGTTTCTGGGAGTGGCCGGGCCGGCCCTCGCCTCAGAGCTGGGGCTCCCTGCCCGTGGTCTTGCGCTGGTCACCTGCCCTCACTGAGCTTCCATGGTCCAGGGACAGGTGACTCACCTCCTCGAAGGCAAACTGAGATGATTTGGGGCTGGCGGGCCCGGTGTGGCCCCATGCCCTGACCCCTCACCTTCCCTCCTCTCCCCAGCGATCTCCAGGCCCAGCAGCATGGGGGAGGCCTGCATCAAAGTCACCAAGTACTTCCTCTTCCTCTTCAACCTGCTCTTCTTCGTAAGTATGGTGTGAGCCCCACGGCTCCCCAGGACCCTGCTGGGAGATGAAAGTGGTGGCTCCTGGGGGGCAGAGAGGTGGACTCCTGAGCCTGTCCCAGCGGGGCCGCCTCCCCCGGCCCATGCTGGGGCTGGAGGGCGCGTGGAAGGAGGAGAGCTGAGGAGCCCGTCACCCCACAGATATTGCATAGAGCCCCCACCCCCACCAGGTCACCCCGAGCTGCCAGGAGCTGAACACATGGGCCCCTTTCCCAATCTGCTGGCCCAACGAAGTACAGGTTGAAGAGCTTTTGGTGTTTTGTTCTGGAGACAGAATCTTACTATATATCCCAGGCTGGCCTAGACCTCTCAGCGATCCTCCTGCCTCTGCCTCCCGAGTGCTGGGAGTGTGTGCCACCGTGCCCAGCTCGGACTGAAGATGATGCTTAGGAAATTGTGTCTGCACTGAGCAGGCCCTTGTCATGGGTCTGGGAGAGACCAAGTGGTCTGGGCGACCCTTGGGGTGTCCTCAGCAGTCCTTAAAGGGTGAGGCAAGTGAGGTGACCCTGTATCACTCACCTGATGGCCCACGGCAAAAGAAAAGTCCCATACCAGCATGGGGGCATACACTTGTAATTCTAGCACGTTGGGAGGCTGAGGCAGGAAGGTTGGAAGTTTTAGCTCACCCTGGACAATTTAGTGACTTAACAAAACCTGTCTCAAAATAAAAACTAAAATGAACTGGGGATGCAGGTCAGTGCAAGGGCTCTGAATCATTCCCCATGCCACCAAAAGAAGTGCATTCTATCAACCATGTGGAAGTTTTATTCATGTTTGATCATTCATCATACATCTTTGTATTAATTTTAATTATTTAGCTATTTAGTTAGTTGGTCTTTTTGAGACAGGGTGTCACTATGTCATTCAGCCTGGCTCTGAACTCACTATGTGGCCCAGGCTGGCCTCAGACTTGCAGTGGTCCTCCTGACTCAGCCTTCTGAAGGCTGGACCTATAGGCATCTGCCAGCATATGCAGGGGTTAATTTTGTTTTTAAAACATTCCTGGCAAGTGTGGCTCTCCTTGATGACTGAGTCTACACCTGGCTGAGGGAGGCCCTGGCTGGGGTTTTCACGGCACCGGAGAAAGGCCGGGCAGCTCTGACTGCTGTGGGCCTTGCACAGACCTGAGCGCAGGGACTTGTGGCAGAGGGGAACCCCGGGCTGGCAGCAGGGCTCTGTAGGGGTCACTGCCAGCCTGTAGGGGCCACCTTCCCTGGGGCTGCGGTGCCTCCCCAGCTGAGCCCCTGGTGTCACTGGTCTGGAAGGGGACACTGTGGGGAGGTGAACTTGGGGGACTTGGCTAGATTGGGGTGCAGAGGCCAGAAATCTCTGCCTACGTCATCACCCCTAGACATCGCCTGTCTTCCTTTCTCCCCTTCCTTCCTTCCTTCCTTATTTTTTTCTTTCTTTCTTTCTTTCTTTCTTTCCCTCTCTCTCTCTCTCTCTGTCTCTTAGTTTAGTGTTCAAGGTCAGCCTGGGCTCCATAGTGAGTTCAGGACCAGCCTGAACTACATAGCAAGACCCTGTCTCAAAAGAGAAAAACAAAAAAGAGAAGAAAGACACAGAAGGCCCCACAGGTCCTCCCTGGCGGGCTGGATCCCTCCGGCCCTCTGCCGACCGCCTCTTCTCCCGCAGATCCTGGGCGCTGTGATCCTGGGCTTCGGGGTGTGGATCCTGGCGGACAGGTCCAGCTTCATCTCTGTGCTGCGTAAGGAGCCCCGGGCTGGGCGGGAGGGCAGGGGAGCTGGGGCCAGTGCCCTGGGCTGGCTCTGGCTGGGGCTTCCTCGGGGTTTTCTCCCCCTAAACAATGCACCCTTGTCGCGAGAGCCTTTCCCTCCCCAAGCCTCAGAAAAGCCTCTTACGGCCGCCCGCGGTGGCACATGATCAGCGTGTCCCATCTCAGAGTGGAGAGGCAGCGGGGGGAGGGAGCCTGACCCCGGCCAGGCACTGGGGCGCGGGCGTGGCTGGCTCAGTCTTCGTCCTCACAGCCCCACTCAGGAGCTGGACAATGCTCTGTTCCTGTGTGTAAACGAAGATACAGCCAGCCATGGTGTGCAGCCAGCCGTGGTGGTGCATGCCCGCAGTCCCAGCACTCGGGAGGCTGAGGCAGGAGGGTCACAGGGAGTTTGAGTCCAACCTGGGCTGCATAGTGAGCCGCTGTCCCAAACAAACAGAGGCTCAGAGGGGTTGAGTCACTTGTTGCTGCAGGACACAACCCCAAGGGCCTTGGTCCTCAGTAGGCCTCAGAGCCAGCCAGTGCGGGAGCAGAGAAGAGGAACCCCGAGGGGGGCATGAGCCTCCTCCAGGAAGCCGTCAGGACTGCCGCTCCGGGCTCCCACGCTCCCGGGGAGGAGGTGTGCCTTGTCGTGCCCGAGGGTGGCCTGGGCACTCTTGCCCTTCCACGAGCAGCTGCAGGAGACACCTGCCCACCCGGGACAGCTGCTTGATTTAAAGTGGGATCTGGCCAGGAGGTGGGGCCAGGGCCACACCTGTCACCTTGGCCCTGGGCACCAGGAGGTAAAATGAGGTGACCACCGTTGGCCAGCCTGTCAGTCCTTTCCCCAAGCTCCGTTTCCTGCCTCAGCCTCCACACGCTCCGAGGCAAGAGATGCCCTCCTCTGCCCTGGTCAGGCCCCACCCACACCCTCAGGCTCTGCACCCTAGGCCAACTCAGGGCACAGGGCTGGCACCCTGTGTGTCTGACCTCAGGGCCTCACACAGAATGATATTCCAGCTTTTGTTAGTTTTTATTTTGAGATAAGGTCTCCCAAGTCACTACTAAGTTGCCCGGGATGGGCTTGATATTGAGACCCTCCTGCCTCAGCCTTGAAGAGCACCCGGATTATAGAGTCCACACCTCACCCAGCTCAGGTTTCTCCACAAGAGTCGGGCTTGAGTGCTGTGATCACCCTTGGAGCCACCCTAAGCCAGCCAGGGCTCAGAAACCCTGACCCACTGGCCAGCACTGTACATTGAGGTAAACTGAGGCCTGGAGCATCACAACCAGCTAAGAGTTGTGCAGTAAGAGGGGTCAGCACTGGAGCCAGGGCACCATGTTGGCCCGTTTCCATCAGCCCATGGCTCCTTTGTTGAGATACTCGTGCTGCCCCAGCAGTGCTGGGCACCGCTCTGCCCACCAGCGGGGCAGCAGCAGGGAAAGCGCTCACCTTGTAGCTCTTACCCTACGGGCAATAGGAGCAGAAATGAGCAAGAAGAATCAGCAAGATGTAGAAGGTGCTCTGCAGATACGTGCAGAGGAAAAAACCAAAGCTGGCTGCAGGCCATTCTGAGTCAGGTGAGGCTGGTCACAAGGACGTCCAGGGCAGCAGCCCAGGGGGTGCAGGTGGCTGGTCCCCGACGGTCACCCCAGTTCAGACAGGGTCTTGCTGTGCGGCTCAGTCTGGGCTTGAACTCGTTGCGATGCTCCTGCCTCAGCCTCCGGAGGGCTGGGATCACAGGCATGGACCATGGTGCACAGCCCCGCCTCTAGCTTTGCCTTTCAGCGAACTGTATCCCCTTTCCTCCTAGAAACCTCCTACAGCTCCCTGCAGGTGGGCGCCTATGTCTTCATCGCCGTCGGCGCCATCACCATGATCATGGGCTTCCTGGGCTGCATTGGGGCCATCAATGAGGTCCGCTGCCTGCTGGGGATGGTGAGTCCAGCCAGAGGTAGGGTGGGAAGGGGCGTGGTCTGACGCGAGGTGGGGCGGGGCCTGAGGCGGGGGCGGGACGGGGCATGCGCCCTTCGCTGATCTCCGCCCTCTCTTCCTAGTACTTCTCCTTCCTCCTGTTGATCCTCATCGCCCAGGTCGTGGCCGGGACCCTCTTCTACTTCAATGTGGGCAAGGTGAGCCCCCCCACACACTGCCATGGGCACCTAGGGGACAAAAAACCACTGCCGTCACACACACCGCCTGCCCTGTGGAGTTTGCAGAGAAGACAGGGGACATTGGCCTGCTTTGGAAGTTCAGAGGCCCTGGCTTTGAGTCTCCCATGATGGCTTTTAGGCTCTATGTCACTCGCCTCAGGGTCACAAGGTGGCTGCCACAGCACCAGCCTGAAAAGCGAATGTCTGGCTTCCGGACTCTAAAGACAGAAGCACAGGAGATAAAGGAGCAGGGAGGGCCGCTGGGACTTGTAACTGTCCCAGAGATCATTTATAGGGCCTGGCATGTGCACGTGGCATCTTCTGATGCTTAAGGATCTGGTGAGAGCTTCGGCACAGAGAGGTTAAGCAGCGTTCCCAAGGGAGGTCACACAGCTCGGGAGTAGCAGAGCCGGAATTGGAATCCAGGTGTCCTGGCTTCTGGATCCATGCTGATGACACTTTCATAGTAGTTGTTCCAGTTTCTTGTTTATGATCCACCCCAGGCTGTTTTCTAGGAGAACTAGCTCCCAACAGGGCAACTAAAACCAAAACGAGGAAGAACACAACTTAATGCTGAGGGGAAAACTCTTGTCCCCGACTTGAGTGTTGAATTTCCTAGCAGCCAAAGCAATAAGGGGAAACTGGATTCTGCAGAGGAGAGGAAGTCTTGGCTGTGAGAGACAGGAAGCCAGTGGTTAGGGGAGCGAAACTCGGCCCCCCCATCCCCGGAAGCTCCAAGTTTCAGTGCCTACAGGACTCCCAGGGGACAAAGCAGCCATGGGAACAACCTGACCTGTGCCTCAGTTTCCCCAGGGACATCAGTGTGGGGCGCAGGAGAGCAGGGAGGGGTGGGCCCATTGCACTGCCTGAAAACCGTTCCAAGGGACAGTGCGACAGTTTGCAGAGCAGAGAGAACCAGGGATGATTCCCCAAGGGGAGGTCTCAGGTGTCCAAGGCACGTTTGCACTGGGCAAGGGCAGCGGGGTGGGGACAGGGCCTAGGCATGGTGGGAGGAGTTGAGAGCACCGGCCTGCGGTACTGAGGGCCCCGTCCTCAGGAGCATCCAAGCTCAGCCCAAGTAGTGGCACAGTCCTCACATTTGCAGTTGCAGTTCTGTGAAGATCTCGCTGCAGGTGAACTAAGGCCCACGCGAGCTGTGTCGGGTCGTGATGGCCGGTGGCTTGCAAGTGGCTGTCCAGGGACCTGGAGCCACATGGGGCTAGGTTGTCACATCGTCACTGCCGCTGGCTGGCTGTCTTCAGGACCTTCACACTGAGCTACATCCTGGCCCTTTTTATTTGGAGACAGGGTCTCACCTAGTTGCTAAGTTGCTCAAGCTGGGCTCTAACTTGCGACCCTCCTGCCTCAGCCTGCCAGGGTGCTGAGGTTACTGGTGTGCGCTGGCACACCTGGCCCTTCCTGATTTTGAAAGCAGGGTTTGCCCTCGCTGTTTGCCCTGTCCCTGGGTGCCATCACCCTGCTGAGCATGCGGGACCCCCTTGTGGCCCTGCCACCTCGGTTGGCCCCTTTCCCAAAGTCCGCACCCCCAGAAGACGGGGTGAGCCCTGCTGTGGTCCTGGCGACTGGTGCCACCCACCCACGGTGACCCACACATCACCACCTGTCCCAGCACAGTGGGCCTCGCAGTGGGTCCCAACCTGCGCACAGCAGGGAGGGGACCGAGGAGCAGCCCGAGGAGCAGGAGTGGCAGCGCCCGCTTCCCTCCCTCCGGCTCTTTCTTGCTCCCCGGTTGCTAGGGTGACAGTCCCTGGTGCCCAGCACAGGCCTCCAGCTGAGCCTGCCCCAGCGCCTGGTCCGGGAGGCCCCGAGGTGTCTGGGCCACACTGTAGACTACAGGATGAGATGGCATCTCCATGGAAACCACCCGCTGTGGGGAGAGTGGCAGGGAAGAGCAGGTCTGCGGCAGCCACACCAGCCAGAGGCTGGGCCCAGGCTTCGACGGCAAGGGCACGGAGGGGCAGGGAGATGTGGGCAGGCGGCTCCCCCAGGGGTGTCTGGGGACCTGTCCTTCCCACCCTGGGGACTGAAGGCGGAGCCAGCACAGTGGGGACAGAGAGACCCGGGATCTGTGAGCCGATACAACAGCTTCATGGAGGAAAACACGGGCTCCGGAGTCGGACGCCCCTGGATCTGGGCCTCTGCTGGGTATATCGGCTGTGGCCCTGGCTAAGTGACTTGGCCTCTCTGGGCCTCTGTCTGCCTCTCTGTGAGGAGGGGAACGGGCTGGGACCTGGGCCTGTGTGAGGACTTCAGTGAGATTCCAGCGATGACCGGGGAGCGGGAGGGGCTGTGGGGAGGAGTCTGGGTTGGCACTGGGGAAGCCAGCTTCCTGAGAGGTGGGCGCGGGAAGCCCCTGCCGACAGCCTGTCCTCCTCGCCCAGATCCTCCTCAGAACTGAGGGCAGGTCGCACATGGCACACTGTCCCTCCCCACCCTGGGCTGGTAGTCGTGGTGTTCGGCATGCTGCGTGGCCCCGGTGGGCGTGCGTGCCCCCTCTTCCCCATATCCCTCACCTGCTCTGCGCTGTCAGTCTTTCCTGTGGGCGAATGAGGACCACATGCTTCTCACCGGGGCCACCAGGGAGCTCGGCTCCTGGGTAGAACAAGGACCAGGCCATCTCCCCGGAAGCAGGAAATGGGGGAAAAAAAACCCACGCTTGCCCCTATAGGATAAGAAGGGCTGGGAAAGGCAGGAGGGCGTGGGGTGGGCGGGTGTGTGAAGTGTCAGGAAGGTGGCACCCCGTGCAGTTGTGAAGCGAGAGAGGAGTGGGTTGTGTTCGTATCCGCGGCTTGTTTCCCAGGCAGTGGCCACAGAAGTACAAAGGCCCTGGGGCAGGAGCATTCCTGGCACAAAGACAACAGGGAGCACTGTGTCAAAGAGCACAGGGAGAAAGGTCAGAGAGACTGAGGCCTTGGTGACCGGAGGGGCATGTTGGCACTCTTCCTGAGAGTGGCAAGAGGCCATAGGAGGCCTGCAGCAGGGACGTGGCCAGGCAGGAGAGGTGGGCACTGGCCAGGGCACTAGAAGGCTGACTGTGACCCTGCCACCATCCACAGCTGAAGGACGAAATGGGCACAGTGGTGTCAGGTCTGATCCAGAACTACAATGCCAGCAGCGGGGACGGCCTGCAGGAGGCGTGGGACTACGTGCAGGCGCAGGTGAGTGGGACACCTGGCAGTGCCCAGCAGAGGGGCGGCGGGCCTCCCTGCCCATCTGTGGGTCTACTGGCAGGGCCCAGAAGGGCTCTGTGTCTTGCTAGGCATCCAATGGGCTGGGCTACACTCTCCTTCCAGAGGTGCTAACCTTTTTGCCAGAAATGAGGCAGCCAGGCAACTGGAATAAGGAAGCAAAAACCTGCTGCCTGAGTCGGCAGTGGGGTGCACACCTGTGATCCTAGCACTCAAGAGGCTGGGGCAGGAGGATCAACGTGAGTTTGAGACCCACCAGGTCTACACAATGAAAAAAAAAAAATGGTGCCTGCAGCCCGGTTTGTTCTGCGAGTGCATAGCGCCCCCTGGTGGCCGCTATTGCTGAACTCAGGACTCCGGTAGGGAAAGCCAACTATAGAGACTGTGAGCACGCAGAGCCCGCAGAGCCTTCTTTTCCCCAGAGGAGACAAACTTCTCCTTTAGAACAGCAGAAATGACTATTTTCATTTTGGCAACCAGGAAATTTAGAGCCAAATTCCAGCCTTAAAGTGAAGCTGGCATCGCTGAGTGCCTGCCTCATCCCACACTTTAGGAGCCTTTGTGTCCCTTTTTGTAAGTAAAGAAATTGGGGGATCTGGGGGACGGGATCTTGCTATATAGTCCAGGCTGGCCTTGAACTCACTATGTAGCCCACGTCGGCCTGGAATTCGGAGCTATCCTCCTGCCTCAGCCTCCGGAATGCTAGGATCATGAGTGTGCACCATTATGCCCAGTCCAAAGGCCACTTACATCCCTCGTGGCTCACAGAAGCCAGAGTAGGACCTCGGTGGCCCATCGGAGCCTGTGTCCATCTTGCCAGGTGAGGTGCTGCGGCTGGGTCAGCTTCTACAACTGGACAGAGAATGAGGCGCTCATGAACCGCAGCGAGGTCACCTACCCCTGCTCCTGTGAGGACAGGGGTGACCAGGACACCAGCTTCTCTGAGATAAAAGGTTTCTGCAGCCCCCAGAATGCCACGCAGGACAGCAACGACCCCACCAGGTGGCCGGTGTACAAGCAGGTGAGTGGCCCCTGCGGAGTCCCCGCCCACGGGGGTCCGGGTGCCCTGGGAGGCCCCGTGTGGCTTGGCAGAGGCCCCCGGGTGCCTCACCTGGCTGTGTGCCCACAGGGCTGCAGGGAGAAGGTACAGGCGTGGCTGCAGGAGAACCTGGGCATCATCCTGGGCGTGTGCGTGGGCGTCGCCGCCATCGAGGTCTGTCCCCTGCCCCCTCCGCGGAGTTCCGGGGTGGGGCTGCGGGGCTTGGGCCGCCGAGGCGCGACCCTTCTCTGGCCTCTCCGCCGCTTTCACCCAGGGCGGTTCTCGGGCACAGACTGCTCCCTGACACCCTGTCCCCCACAGCTCCTGGGCATGCTCCTGTCCATCTGCCTGTGCCGGCACATCCACTCCGAGGACTACAGCAAGGTTCCCAAGTACTGAGAGCCCGCCGTGTCCACCTCCACCGTCTCCTGCCCCTCGCCCCGGGGCTCCCTCCTCTCGCCCTTCCTGCGGCACCTTGCCGGCCGAAGCGGGGCCCCTCTCCCTGCCTTTCTGCCTCGGCCTTGACTCCTGGTGGCCCCCCTGGCCCCTCCGTGTTGTCCCAAGGACTCTGTGCTGTCCAGCGTGGGCAGCTGCGCACCCCCCGCCCCAGGCTGAGTGTCGTTACAGGAACGAGGGTATCAAAATGGGGAGAAGAGAGCTGGGGGAGGCGCCTGGAGCCGCCGGGCACCGTCCACGGCGTGAGTAGACTTTCTTCCCGACGACGACGACGCTCGCCGGCGTTTGGTCTCTCGCACTTTGGCCGCAGCCCCGCCCAGCCGGGCCACACCGCGGAGGCAGGACTCGCCAGCCCCGGCTGGGGGCAGCGCTGCCGCCCGCAGAATCCGAGGAGAAGCCGGGCCGGCCTGCTCGGCCGCTGTGCCCTGTGCCCTGTGCCTGGTGCCCGTGCCCCAGCGAGCGGGCGGTGAGGCTGTGCCTCGTGGCCACCCTGTGTCGTAAAACAAACGCAACTCCGAGACTATTAAAGTGGGTTTGTAACAATCTGGCCGGGAGTCGTGGGGCAGCCCCCTCCGAGGTGGAGAGGACTCGCGGTGTGACCCGTGAGGCTGCATCTGCAGGTGAGACCGAGGTTCCTGGTGCCACCCCCAGTCCAAGGGCTGCCAGCGCCAGGAGCTTCGAAGTTTATAAGGATCTGTAGGAGGAAACCGACGCATTCCAAAGGCATAGAATCACACGGGCAGAATCCAGGGCCCCTTTGAACAGATGAGATAGGAGGCTTTACCTGGGGGAGGCTGAGACAGTGTGTCACCAGGTGGCCTATGCTGACCTCCTAGGGGAGGGTCGCTCGCCTTCTAACACAGTGGTGCCGACGGGAGGAGTTTCGGTGCTTCCCACCAGGGGGCGCTGCCGCCTTGGTCTAGTAGCCTGCTCACTGCAGGCTCCACAGGATCGGAAACCTGTGTCTGTGGTGCCTTGGGAGAATTTATGACTGCAGGAATTTGTGTCTCCAGGACTCCAGAGCAGCGGATCTGGGGTGGGGACGGGAAGGTGCATTTTCCTTTCTTTTCTTGGCTTTTGGTGAAAAGGTCTCACCGTGTAGTTCAAGCTGGCCTCAAACTCAGTGATCCTCCCGTCTCAGCCTCCTGATTGTGGGGATGCCCAGCTCAAGAATCTGCATTTTTTGCAACCCTCCAAAGTGATTCCCAAATCGCAGCGCTTTACATCCTCAGGCCCTGGTAGGACGTGTCCACGGACTCACCCCAAAGAGAGGTGGGCTTGGGGGCTTTTATCACAAAGGAAGCACATATACAGGGGAAAAAAAAAAAAAAACTTCACAGGCAGTATAGACATGAGTGAGAAAAGGGCCGCACCGCCCAATGTCTACGTATCAGGTAGCACTCAAGCAATCTCACTAACTCGTCGCAGTTCTCATTTTCTTAGCCCAGATGCATCCAGTCGGCCACTAGTTGGTTTAGTTGGAGACCCAACACTGTCACCACCCTGGAGTACTCAGTTATATTAAGCCAACACTTTGCCTCTGAGCTTCCTAACGGCCAGAAGGAGAAGGGGAGGTTTGTCAGCTCTTCTTCCCCAAGGTGTTCTCCTGTGGAGCTGCTGCCGAGAGAAATGTGCCTAGCCGAAATCTAGAATGCAGGACTGGCCCCGAGTGCACCTACCTTGATAGCACTTCAAGAGGAAGCCATTGGACCAGCCGCATGTGAAGAGTTGGTGCTGCTGGCCATGGAGGGGCCAGGGACCAGTGGCTGCGGGAGGTGGCAGCCCCTTTAGCATCACAGCGGGCACACAGCATGCAGGCCTGTCCTGGCCAGCTGTGGACAGGTTGTTTCCTCACTGTGCTCGTGAGATGCCAGTTCCCAGTGACGGCCTCAGTACCCTGCTGGTAGAAGTCTGACCCCAGCCATCCCGGCCCCGGGCAGGACCTTCATCAAATACGGGTGACTTATCCAGTTTCCTGCTCCCGGGGACCCGTGACTTAGAGGAGAGGTGTCTTTAGCTCATAGTCTGTGGGTTTCAGCCCGTACTCAGCTGGCCTCAGAGCCGGGCCACAGGGCAGAGGGCCTGGTGGAGGAGAGCTGCTCAGGGTATGGAGAACAGGAAGCAGAGCAGGGAGGGGTCTGAGAGGGAGCTAGACCCGGCCGGGCCCCGCCCCCAGTGACCGCCTCTTCCGGCCAGGCCCACCTGGATAAGCCAGCTACTTCGCCCCATAAGCCAATCACCGTACACAGCTGGTGTGGCTGGATGGGAGTGCCACATACATCAGCCTGGTACACATGTGTGGGTTCGCACACGCACACACACATATACATATACTGTCCCCCCCACAGCAGCAGCCTGAAGCCCCCGGGGGCTGGAGCCCAACTGAGGGGCCAGGGAAAGCCCAGTGTCTGCCAGCTGGACCCCTCGGCCTGCCCTGGCCGAATGCAGCTGCCAAGCCGTGCTCAGGGCTTTCAGGCAGCCATCAGAATCTGGAGCAGACACCAGGGACATGGGCAGCCAGTCTCCAGGACTAGGGCTGCCACTGCAGAGGACAGAGACCGAAGTCCGGCGACCCTCTGGGGTCCATTCATCCTCCTTTCTCTCATGCCGTCACCCATGGCCGCTATGTCCTCCGTGGACAGTGCCTGGAGTACCCTCAAACCCAAAGCTGTGCCCTGGCACTGGGCTCTGCTGAGTGTGGACCTCATGCATACACCTGTACACATGCACACGCATGGCACACGTGTGTTCATGGGCATACACATGGCACACACATGTCCACAGGCACAGCCAGCAATAGGACCGGGGACCACACTGCAGTCCCGTCCCCACGCCCAGGACCACGCTCCATGGGTCACAAGGCTCTTCGCCCAGGGGAGGGGAACGCGTGGCTTCGCCCCCTGCGGTGGTGTCTGCAAAGTGGGGCTCTCACTCACACCCTGAGTGTCACAGTGGGACCGGGGCTCATGTCTCTCATCGGGATGTTCGTGGCCCCCAAGGCAGACCGGAGTGGCACACGCACAGAGACGGCGCGGGGCCCCGCGGCTCACCACGTCACCCAGAGCCCAGCCCCTTCCTCCGTATCACCTGGAACAGGCACGGGGCTGGTTCCGGATGCTGGGGTGCAGGGCAGGGGTGCACTAAGGGTGGAGACAGAGGAGCCCCCAGCTCCTGGGTGCTGTGTTCAGTGCTGTGTGGCAGCAGAGCTGGCAGCAGTTCAGAGACACATGGGACACCCAAGCACACAGCGGGGGGCCCAGCTTGGGCGGCCAAGGTGACAGGGACTTAGGGGGCCCAGCCTCCATCGCTTGGCATGCTGCTTCCTGGAGGACATGGAACTGGGTCCCTTCTGGGCCAGTGCTGGGCTGTGTCCCCACACACCCCCTCCCCACGCTGCCACTGCTGTGAGAAGAAGCTGGTTAGTCACCTGGGCCTCCAAGACATCAGAACTCTCCCAGGCTGTGACAGATGACACCCTGCTGAGCCCCTGCAGAAATGCTGGTGTCTCAGGCCCTAAACTTGGGGTTGATGACCCCACAGCAGTAGCCAGTTGGTACAGTGGTGAGTAGCTGACAGCTACCATATGCGGAGAGTCAGACACATGCCAGGCCAGGCCTGAGCCTCTTTTTATCCTCCTAGGAGCTCTCAAGGTTGGTGTTGGTGCCTTAATGTTCAGACAAGAAAAACACACCAGTAATCTCAGCATTTGGGAGGCTGAGGCAGGAGGATCTCTGAGAGTTGAGGCCAACTTGCAACACACGCAAGAAGGACCCTGTCTCCAAAAACAAAAAAACAAACAAAAAAAAAGGAAGAAAACATTTTCAGAGAAGAGGCAGGTCTGCTCCAGGCTGTTCCACATTAGAGACAGAGGCAAGATGGGACCTCGGTCTGCGCTCGGACTTGGGCTATGAATCTCCTGTCCAGACCTGTCTTGGTGTCGGCACGCAGCAGCACTGGGGCTGTAATGTATTCTGCACACGGGCACTGACATCATGGGGATGACGGCACCTCACCCTGCTCTCCGCTGCCCAGAGCCTGCCTCCCACTGCTGGGAAGAAAGACAAAACAGAAGACAGGCGGCGTCTACCCGCAGAGCGTCAGTGATTTCTCTTTTCTAAGCTGACCTCTCTTCAGTCAGCAGATGTCTCGCGGAGGCCCATTTGGTGCCTGTTTTTGAAATGTGCTTTTGGCCATGGTACATTTTCTGGGTCCCTACTGAGCGCCTCACTCAACCCTGAGATCCTTCTACCAGCACAGGGTGATTAGAGCCCCCCACGTTGGGGAAGGAGTATTGAGTCAGGGTCTCCCTGGGTATCCCAGGCTGGTCTGGAACTCACAGAGATCCTCCTGCTTCAGCCTCCTACTAGCTGGGATCGCAGACAGGCATCACTATGCCCATTGGCTCAACCCCACTTTACAGTGAGAAAAGTGGGGTTCCACAGATAGGATCTGGGTCCAGTTTTGGCTGAATTCAAGCAAGGTTTGGAGACTCTTTTTCAGTTGCCACAGCTATGGAGACTTTGATGCTCACCCTGAGGCCATGGGGTTGGAGGAAGGGTCGTGGGTTTGTTGGAAAATGTCCCTGTTCCCAAGAGCTGGTGGCAGAGAAGAGCAGAGGTGACCACGCACTCCTTCCTGCCTGCGTCTCAAGCTCAGTCCCTGCCTGCCCCTCTGCTGACTGCTGGACCACAGCACGTCCTGCCTGGGCGCTGTGCCCTGCCCCTGGGGCCTGGATGTTGTGTCTCCTCATTCCTAACCCGGACAGAGAATCCCCAGAACCTCCCGCAGAGAGTGACAGCATCAAGGACCCGCTCAGGCCTGCTTCACTGTCTGCTTCCCCTGGTGACCGAGGGCCCAGAAACCTCACCCCACTTCACAGAGGAGCTGAAGCAGCCAGGTGGCACGGCTGCGGCCAGCGGCACGCAGGCCTCATGCTGCCCGTCTCTCTCACTGACTCCAGAGGCAGTGCTCGGTTCTGCTGCACCCCGAGGTACCTGACGAAGTCACCAGTACCCTGAGGCCACACCTGGCGCCCTCCTCTGTGGTCCCCTCCCCCACCGTGCCCTGAGGTGCAGGACCATGGAAACTGACTGTGTTGCCCCTTCGTGGGGCTGTGTGTGCGTTTGTGACCGTGTGTACAGATATGCATGTGTGTGCATGGGTCTGCACTCCCGCTGAGCCCCCCACACTTTCCGTGGCTGACGAGAGGTCCTCAGGGAGGTATGTCAAAGAGCAAGGGCCTCTGCGGGGAGGGAGGAGGTCCTGCCGCTCCGGGGGCCACCTGCAGGGGGCAGCAGAGGCGGCGGGAGTTGAGGCATACACCAAACTCAAGTTGGGGGTGCCGATGCCCAGCGCCAGACTCCTCATAGTTAACCTGTGCTTACCACCTGTGAAAGTGAAGAATTTTCGTCACATAGCAGTGGTCGGAGAAGCCATGGAACTGCGACATCTTAACCAGGAATGGGGGAGGGTGTCCTATGAACAGTAGGAAAGTGACATAGGGGGACAATAGCCTGCTGGCATTCCTGTGCACCCGTGGCATGCTGCTTTGGCCTCTGCTGTCTGGGAGGTGGGTGCTGTTGCTGGTGCTGGTGCTGGTGAGGGTCTAAGCTGGCCAAGGGCAGGTCCTTGTCAGTCAGTTCCGTCCCCGGCACCTGGCCCAGAACATGCTAATTTTCCCCGTTCTTCTGCCCCATGACCTGGCTCTCAGAGGAGACGACTCTGGCCTGGGGGGAGGGGAGCCCAGGTCTCACGAATGTGGACAGGGAGTCGCCCCTCCCTCGTGGCTTCTCCAAGTGTCACAGCCATAGATCAGACAGTCATCAGCAGGCGAAGGCAATAAGCCGTCAGACAGCAGCTGGTCATCGATTGGATGCAGTCTGCCAGACAGACAGACAGGCAGACAGACAGGCAGGCAGGCAGAGTCTGAGGGTCGCGCAGTCTGATGCAGACATCACTTTCCAGAGTCCCCTGCTGGACTCCCAGGGGTCTCTCTCTTCCCGGAGGCCCCGGCCCAGCAGGCCCCGTCTGGCAAGGTGCCCGGCCCCATCCCGTCGCCGACTTGGCAGCGTTCTGCCTCTCCTCCTCCTCCCTCTCCCTCCCAAGGTGGGAGCTCCCGGCTCTGCCAGAGCATTACTAAGAGAGGCGGTGACGTCACCCTCTGGTCCTCCACCTGACACGCTTACCCTTCACCCCTGGCTGCCCCGAAGAGGGTGACACATGCTGAGGGGAGGGCGTCCACCTCGGGGACACTCGGGAGCCCCCCCCAGCCAGGCTGTGCACCCGAGGATCCCTGCGCCCTGGCCCAGCTCCCGCTGCCCTGCCATAGCCGTTCTGGGGACCGTGCTGGACAGTCCCCATGCACACCAGGCAGGGTGGCACCGCACAGGACCGAGGGCTTCAGCTTCTGGAGCTTCTCTCTGAGAGAAGGACTCGAGGAGCCGCCCTCAGGCAGGTGAGACTGGGTCTGTCTCAAAGGAGACTGAGTCCTCCGCTGTCGAGACTAGCTGAAGAGTGGGACTTTCACCGGCTCTCTCAACATCCACTTCCGGGGACCACTGTGGCTCCCACAGGTGTGGGAACAGTGGGCCCAGTGCCCAACACAAGTGGGGACTCTCAGCACCCTCTGCGCACAGGTGGGATTTGTCTTCCTGGATGGCTGGAGACCAGGACTCCGGGTCCTCTGTTCCTCTCCGAAGGCGGGCACCACCCAACAAATCCCAGGCGGGGTTTTTAGCAGGAACAGCCCTAACATACAATCAGTCTGCTACTCCTATCTATGGGCACCTGGAGTCCAGAGGCCCAGAATTTGGAGTGCAGAAGACCTCGGGCCTGGTGCAGTGGTTTATAGCTAGATGTCCACCCAAGAGCCCTGAGTCATGGGCGGGGCTTTGGGACGGGGACTGGATTATGGGGCAGGAGAGCTGTGTGCTGGTGGGAGGTGGCAGCCGGGGCCAATGCTGGGGCCATTTAACTCTCTTTCTGGCTCCTCCTTGATCTTTCTGCTTCCTGGATAACCGGTCATAAACAGCCATCCTTTGCCAGGTCCCTCTGCTATTCCCCACTGCCCAGAAGCCAGCTAACCAGGGACCAAATCCTCCAACATAAACTTCTCCTCCTTTACATTGTGAGTGTCAGGTATTCCCAGCAACGAGGAATGTGACTAAGACCCCGGCATTGGGAGGAAAAGCTTACCTCCTGCCAGCAAGGGGATGTTCCAGAAGGTGACAGGGCAGGATTTAGCTCAATGACACCTCACTTGCTTCACAAGCACAAAGTCATGTGTGAAGAAGGAGAAGAAAAAGGGGGAAAAGAAGAAGAGGAAGGAGGGAGAGGGGAGGGGAGGAGGAGGAGGAAGAAGAAGGGAAGAAGGTGACGACAGCCAGGAGGTCACTCTGCCCACATTCCCTGCTAGAAGAGGGACTTTTCAAGCTGCGTGAGCAGGTGCCATTGGCCAGACACCTCTTGGGTGAGTCTCCAGAACACGGCTCTTGTGAGATATTTCACAACCACATGGTGACCCACACCATCAGTACCAAAGCTAAAACAATAGCAAGGATTATATGCTGACCTAAGGCAGAGACTCTTTTGGAGATGTCTTTGTGAAGCCAGGTTCTCACTATCCTTAGTGCAAGGGTTCTGGATAAATAACTCTACTGAGTCAGGAAGCAAAGAAAGTGTCCATCCCAAACATGGCATCACTAGAGGCTAACGGCACTTAGGAGAAGCAGGTGTTACCACATACAGGTTCTAGGAGAGTCTGCACCTGGTCTGTTCCTACCTGGGGGCGTCCATAAACCCCAGGCAGAGGTCCTTAGTCAGTGGTAGTCAAAGGTGGCTTTTAAGAACGGATACAAACTACTACCAGACAAAGGTACTTTAAAGACACTGAGAATGGTCCACAAAATATGAGGTCACAGTATAAAGTAAATTATCAAGTACACAAAGAAATCCTAGGAATAAGTGTCAGCAGAAACAACAGACCCAAGAATCAGACCTGGCAAGATGTGACTTTGGAATAGATGCAAAATACAGAATGCTTCAGGAAGAAATCAGAGAACATATAAGCAAGTAATGAGAGCCTGTAAAGATTTGTAAATTAATCAAGTAAAAATTCTGGAAATGAAAAACACAACCTTTGAAATTGCAGAGTTCAAGATGTCTGTCAAAAAAAGATTATGTGCACCTGAAGACAGATTAGTAAGATATAAGGTATGACTGTAGAAGTTATTCTGAAACTGTGAAAGAGAAAGAGTTGTAATCTGTAGAGAGAAGTGAAAGGTAAGAAGGGCTAATACAGACAATAGCAGTTCTAGAAAAAGAAGAGGGGACACAGAAAGAAAAGGGAGTATTGGAAAAGATGGTTAAAATTGGTGAATAAACCCAAACCTTTACAAAACACCAAGTCTTCAGCTCAGAAAACCAATACTTCTTAAGCACCAAAAGGAAGACCACCACTACATACAGCAGTATGTTAAGTGACATTGAATGAGTAGCCAGCAAGGCCCCAGAGAAAACAAAACAAAGCAAAATGTCCTCACAAAAAATAGCCTCTATGCAGGTGGCAGACTTTATACAGCAGCAGTTCGAACCAAAGACCATGAAGGACATTTTTAGTATATTTGAAATTTATTATGGGAATGTAAAAAATACACTGGGCATTGGCATGTGCCTATTACCCCAGCACTAGGGAGACTGAAACAGAAGAATTGCTGTGAGTTCACCACAGTGAGTTCAAGGCCAACCTGGGCTACAAAGTTCAAGGGCAAAGTGAGACCCTGTCTTAAAAAAAAATTCTCTATCTAGGGAATCTACATTTCAACAACAAAGCCTCAATAAAATTGAGCTTGCTAAAGTATATTCTAAAGAATGACTTTATTCTCCCCAAGGTCAAGGGTAAGGTCAGCATGTCTGCCATCACCAAGGCTATTAAGCATTGTACCGGAGGTTCAAACCAAGACAATTAGGGAAAAAAATTACCAAATTGGAAAAGAAGGAGTAAAACTATCTTTAATTTTAGGTGGCATGTTCTTGCATATAGAAAATCCTAAAACTATTAAAAAACTATTAAAGCCAATAAACATGTTCGGCAAGAAGGTAAAAATACCAGATCAATGTGCAAAACTAACTACATTTCGGTAAACTACCACTGGATAACCCAAAGGTGGATTTTTCCCCTAGAAAGATGAAAACAGGACAACCCACAAGGACAAGCCATTCTGTGGCCCTTCCAGAGACCCAATAGACCAGTTCCTTATATGACTCAGAACTTTTTTTGAGACAGGGTCTCGCTTTGTAGTTCAGGCTGGCCCTGTGCTCAGCCTCCACCTCACATCACAGCAATCCTCCTGCCTCTGCCTCCCAAGTGCTGGGATGACAGGCGTGAGCCACCATGCCAGGCACTGTGGTATGTGGTACTGATTGCTGCTGGGGTGAGTCTTCAAGCCCAGTATTGTTATGTGGTTACTGGGATCGAACCTGGGTCCTTGTGCTTGCAAGACAGGCGCCAGAACCACTGAGCTATATCCCCGGCCCTCAGAACTTATTTTTGACGTCAGAGTCAGTGTCAAAGACCCCAAAGACACTTATAATATCATCAAAAAGAATAAACTACTTGGGAATGCATTTAACAAAAGAAAGGCAAAACCTGTGTGCTAAAAGCCACAGAATATTGTTGAAATAAACTAAGAAAAGCCAAGCTAAATGAAAAAAAGTCTCCCCTGTCCATGAAGTGAAAGATTAATATTGAAAAGATAACAATACACTCCAAGTTGATTTACAAATTCAATGTCACTCCTATCCAGTTTCCAGCAGGCTGTTTTACAGAAACTTACAAGCTAATCCTCAAATGCATATGGAAATTTAAGGAACCAAGAATAGCTAAAACAAACTTGAAAAAGGACAAAGTTGGAAGACTCACATTTCCTGATTTAAGCCTACTATAAAGCTGAAGTAATTAAGACAATGTGATTCTGGCAAAAAGATAGACATATAGATCAATAGAACAGCACCGAGAGTCTAGAAATAAACCCGTACAGTTATGGGAAAGGCAGCCAAGACAATTCAATGGGGGAAAGAATATGCTTTTCAACAAATGGTGCTGGAGGACTAAGAATCAGCAGGCAGAAGAATGGAGTTGGATTCTTTCCGCATACCATGCACTAAAATTACCTCACAATGGATCACAAACCTAGATGAAGGAGACGAAAACCGTGAAACTTACAAGAGAATGCAGGTACCCAAGTGTGAGTCTTTGTGACCTTGGCTTAGGCAGAACATTCATTATTTGGTATGACAGCAAAATCACAGGTGACAAACAAACAAAAAATAGTTTAAAAATCTGTGCTCCCAATAATACCATTAAGACAGAGAGCGAAAGCCAGGCGTGGTGGTGCACACCTGTAATCCCAGGTCCTCATGAGGCTGAGGCAGGAGGATCGTGGATTCTAAGACAACTAGACAACATAGCAAGCTCCTTCCCAAAGCCCCCAAAGAACAGTTTCTCAGAAACCAAAAATACTAAAAAAAAAAAAAAAAAAAAAGAGCAAGCAAAAGTCTTATATCCAAATATAGTTACACTAGGGGTAGGGCTTAAATTTTGGATGAAAAGGAGGTTGGGGGAGAAAAAGACAACCCTAGAAAGGAAGAATATTCACAAATCATGTATCCGATAAAACACTACTATATAGACTATTTAAAAATGGTCACAACTCTATGTAAAAAAGACAACCCACAGGGCTAGAGATTTAGCTCAGTGGTTCTGGTGCTTGCCTCACAAGCGTTAGATCCTCAGTGCTGCAAAACAAAGAACAAAAAAGACAACCCACTTCAAAGTAGTTTTGCTTCAAGGAAGATACCCAAATGACTAATAAACACAGGAAAACACACTCACATTGTTAGTCACTGGGGAAGTGCACATCAAAGGTAGTGAGAGTTATTACTTCACACCCACCAGGATGGCCGAGCAGGGAGGGGAGCAGAGCGGGACAAGGGGAGGCCAGGTTCTGGCCAGAGTGTGGCCAAATCGGAACCCTCGCACAGAGCTGGAGGGCATGGATGTAAGAATACGCAGTCACTCTGAGAAACAGGCGCTTTCTCAAAATATTAAACGTGGAGTTACCATATGAACTATAAATTTCATTCCATTCATTCAGCAAGTGGAAACATACATCCACATAAAATTTATACACGAAGCTGGGTGTGGTGGTATACATCTATAATCCCAGCACTTTGGGAGTCAGAGGCAGGAAGATCTCAAATTCAAACCTAGTTCCAAAAGCCTAGCAACTTAGTGAGACCGTCTTTAAATAAAAAATTAAAGGGCAGGAGACATAGCACCCTACAAAGGTCCTGGGTTCAATCCCTAGTACATAGTGGGAGGGGAATGCATTTCCCAGCTTCCCTTGCAAGTCAGGTGGGACCATGTGGACATGTGACTAACTTTAGCCAATAGCGTATGAGTGTATATGACGTGAAACTTTCTGGTCATATTTTTACAAGGAAGGACCCTTTTCTCCTCCCCCAGCCCCTTCTTGCTGCTGCAGTATACAGGGTGGGAGATGTGTATTGCTGACAGCAAGAGAGCAAGTGCAGGGCTCCGCCTGATGAAATGTGAGATGTCCACCTCCACCCAGGTTTGATAAATTAAATGGTTTTTTGTTTGTGTTTGAGACAGGGTCTTGCTATATAGCCCAGGCTGGCCACAAACTCACAGCGATCCCCCTGTCTCAGCCTCATGAGTGCTGGGATTACAGGCCTGTGCTATCATGCCCAGCTTGCTCTGATAACTTGAAATTGCACATGACATAAAAATACATTTCTTTCTTGTTTCAGCTACTATTATTTCTGAGCTCCCCCAATAGCATCCAAACTAATAATTTAAATAATGCAACTGGGTCTTTTAAAAGACAAGTAACAAATTTCTACAAGGTTAATCAAGGAAAGAAAACAGATAAAGAATAAAAAAAATCAGTATGAGGAATATAAAAGGAGCTGCAGATACAAAGAAGATTAAAAAGCTGGTCAGACATGTCTACTTCTGGTCATGATAGAGTTGCAGGGACTGGGCTGACTTTTCCACTTGAAATAACTAACAAAATATATGAGACAGTGGATATTGGGCCAATGGGAAGCAAATGAGTTTGTCTTGCAAGTGGTTTCCAGGTCATGACATGGGAAGGAGAATCTGGGGCAGCCCAAGAGCTTCCCGAGGTCAGGCACTAGAGCTAGCAGATGCAGTCCTAGGTCTGATGCTTAATCCTTTTTTTGAGACAGGGTCTAGTTTTGTAGTTCAGACTGGTCCTGAACTCAGTACGAA
>PVIR01016918.1:0-35792 GCA_004026965.1 Petromus typicus
CCCTATAAAAACTACTGAACCTTTAGAGAGGATAGATTTTTTTCAAACAACAGATGTAACCAAAGATAAAAAACTAATAATAAAGAATAGAAGTAAAAGGAAGCAATGGAAGAAGTTAAGGAAGAGGAGAACAAAGAGGAGAAGGGGGTGCAGAAAGAGGAGGAAGATCCAATGAAATAAACGATAATGAAGAGATGAGATAAGAAATTTCTTTTTATTCTTCACTTATTCTCATTTCAGTTTTCAACTTTTATTATTTATTAAAGTGAGTTATTATTACTGGAAGACACTATCAGAAACTCATATATTGTTTAAAAAGGGAGAGAACTATTTGGGTCACATTACTGAGATTTCTGTCCATGCTTGTTTAGCTCAGTTGCTGGACCAGCATGGCAGAAGGTCATCAGGAGGTAAAGCTACTCCCCTTGTGGTGTGGGGAAAAGCATTGGCTACAGAAAGGCTCACTGAAGCCAAGCTTCTAGTGATGTCCCTTTTCTGGATGGGCACCAATTCTAAACAGTGTATCTACTGTCCTTTGACTAATCCATTGGTGAGTACAGTGGCCCTGTGATCAACCATTTTTAATCTAATCAGGTTAACAAAAACAACTGCCCCTCATCATACTGCTCACCTCTTCCTGAATGCATTATCTGTCAAGGTAATAATTTTTCTAAACTCATTACCGACTTCTATCCTTTTACAATCTTCATCACTAGATATATAAATTTCTTACAAGATAGGTCACATGTAACATTGTGCCACAATTTTAGTTCAATGAAGAATTTTGACAAAGAAATGACTGTAAGAACATATTTATAATAGGTCATTTTATTCTCTAACTTTATTTTGTATACAGTATATTAAATGCCATCCTACACTACATTTACCCCTCATAATTGGGCTGAATTCGGTGTTTAGGTCCTTTACATGTTTCCTACAATAACAGCTTTGCTTTATCTGAACACAACACGCACACACACACACACACACACACACATACACACAATCCTCCTTAATCTTTAAAATAGCAACATTTTGCTATGACTACATTTTAATATATAATTACAGTATTTCTCTTTTCTATGCTAGCAACTTGTTTTTATAATTATTGTGATAAAAACACTACATTATATTTTTTAATGCTCTTGTTTTTGTTTCTTGGTTGTTTTTATACATGTATTCATCCAACTTAATTTTAGAATATTTTTGCAATCTTTAAAAATAATAGTAGTCAAATTTTAAAAAAGCATTTCATATATAGACAATTTGAAAGAAATTTACATAGTTCTGAAATTGTGTATTCAAATATAATAAAATGTTTCTCTATATCATTTTTCATTTATATTAAAACTTTATATAAAAACTTTACATTTATATAAAAATTACACAGATTTCATAATTTTCTTTAATATGTAGATATTTTCTTACAATTGGAACTGGTATATATTTCCCTCATATTCTTTTTTTTTTAGTTATCTTTATTGGTACATTAAATATACATCCCTCATATTCTTAAGGACACAAATTTTCACAAAATGGTAGAAAAATAATTTTATATACTTGCACCTAAATACTACAAATGATTTAATTAGCTAATATTAGGGAAAGCTATCTGGTTATTGAGAAATGAATGAAACATAATTACTGTGGTTGTGCCCAACTGTACTCACAAAATCTTGAGTTAAATTCCTTTTTTGCAGCAATGTATAAATTTGCTTACAATAAAAACAAATTTAAGGCCAATTCTTTTACAAATGAACTTTGATTTTCTTTTGACAATTTTCAAATTTTGCACAATTAGTCTTTATATGAAAGCAAAGTCTACAGGCTTAGGAAAAAAATTTAGATTTACACATAGGGAGGAAATTCTGAGATGGTGGTAGAAAAACCAGGAGGAATCTCTTTTCTCATCTGACAACAACTGCAGAGGCAAAATGTTTTTTTTTTTTTTTTATTGAAGTTATTTCAGCTCTATGTTCTACTGAAAATCTTAAACTATCAGGATCAGAATTAAAGAGTAAATTTAGGTTAACTTGATCAATTTCAAAGTGTAGCAACTACTTCTGAGCCCAGAGCTCTGAGGTAAGAAAATCTGCATGTACTGCAGGAGTGGTTTGTAGAGTTGTTGGGAGCACAGGACCTTGACTTCAAATCAAATATCTGGACAGATGGACAGATGCCTGCTTCCCCTGATCATGGGAGTCCAGGCAAAGGGTGATGACCACCATTTTAACACACCTCCCTATTATTTTAAATCCTTTCTCCAGCTGAAGTGATTTTTTTTTAAGGGCTAGAAAAGGTTATCATTCATTTTCCAATTTACTTTTTGTATTCCTTTTTAAAAAATCAGATAGAAAAATCTAGGATATTATAGGATATATATAGGATATATATATATATACATATATATATGTGGATAGATAGATAACATATCTATCTATCTCTATCTCTATATATAAATATATATATATATATATATATATATATATATATATATATATATATATAACCAAAAACACAGGCTGCAGAATGTCTTAAAACTTTAATTTTTTGTTTTATGTAAACGTTGGCACAGATGTAAGTTACAAGAAACAGAGGAATCAAGGAAGGAAGAAAGAAAGGAAGGAAAAACGGGGGAAAAGGAAAAATTCCTCAAACAGAGGAAAGGAAATGGGATTTTTAGAGTCTCTTTATTGTTGGATTTTGTGATATTTTTCACAAAAATTGCAGAGTCTACAAAGAAGTAAAATTTTATGGCCCATAGTTTAAGAAATTTTTAACAGAAACTGTATTTGGAATATTGCCAATGGGATATAAGAGAAGACTTACTAGTTCCCTAAAGTGAATGCGATTATACTCTATCTCAGAAATATACCAATTAAAAAAGAAAGTCTTAAACAACTACCCTGAAGATGATAAACAACGAAATAACTATGTGTAAAAACTTGAGAAAACAATGTAGGAACAACATACGAATGTCAGTAAGGAGAAGAAAATCTAAAAAGAACCCAAAAAGATATTCTGCAAATGAAGAGCATTATAACAAAAAGGAAAACAAAATCAATAGAAGGACTAGGAGGCAGGGTTTGATGGGTTTAAAAGATCAGTGAGGTTGAAAATAGGATAATGAATATCATCATCTCTGAGGAGCATCATTAAAAACATTGCAGAAAAATGAAGACAACCTATGAAATTTTGGGACAATATTTTGTGTGTATAAAGTGAGAACAGCACACATATGCTACTAGTCTTAAAAGGAAGATAGAGAAAATAAAAACAATATTTAAAGAAATAGGTGTTTAATATCTCAAGTTTAATGAAAAGCATGGACATATTCAAGAATCTCAGCAGACTCAAAGGAAGATGAACTCATTGATCCACATCAATACGTGTTATAACCACACTGTAAGAGTCAAAGATTCTTGAAATTAACAAGAGCGAAGCAACTCATCATGCATAAAGGAATTTTTTTTCTTTTTTTTTTTTTCTTTTTTTTAGGTTGTTTGAGACAGGGTCTCGCTTTGTAGTTCAGGCTGGCCCTGAGCTCAGCCTCAAACTCACATCACAGCAATCCTCCTGCCTCTGCCTTCCCAGTGCTGGGATTACAGGCGTGAGCCACCACTTCCGGCACTGTGGTACACATACGACAGTGGTACTGATTGCTGCTGGAGTGAGTCTCCACACCCAGTATTGTTAACTGGGGATTGAACCCGCGTCCTTGCGCTTGCAAGACAGGCGCCGGAACCACTGAGCTATATCCCCAGAACATAAAGGATTTTTTAAACCAGATTTCTAGGTAACTATGGAGGCTAAAAAGCAATGTGCTGATGTATTCAAAATGATAAAAATGCAAGAAAATCTATTAAGGAAGAATTTTTTATTTGACAAATTGTCCCACAGAAGTAACAGAGATACTATGACATTCTCAGCTAAAGAAATGCTAAGGCTTTTCTTGGCATAAGATCTTCTGTGCAAGAAGTGCTCAAAGAACATCTGTAGGAGAAATGAAAAGACAAATAGCGACTTAAATCTATATGAAGAAACAAAGATGTCATTAATGAAAAATACAGGGCTAATAGTATTTTCACATGGAGAATGTAGTTATATATTTTTTTGTTTTCTACATATGTAAAGAAAACACAAGTACTTTAAAATCTGTTAGTCTAAAAGCTAGTACTATTATGAATTTTATTTGTAACTATTATGCTTTATATATAATTTAGAAAATATTGTGTTCCTAATATAATATATTTATATTTTGCAGCATACGTATAAACATACCATCATTGGAACATTTTGAATAATTGAAAAGTTTGAATTTAGGATTGAAAGCAATGGAATTTGGCCATGGTGTAAGATAATGGTTAATCTAATAGTTTTGACAAATATGTAACCAGTTTTCTCAATACTATTAAGGTGATTATGTTTTCTCAGAGATTTAATGGTCTTATTAACTTTTTGGAAAATAAATGGGCTAAAAATATACAGATGTATTTCTAAACTCTATCTTCCATTCCATTGGAAATGGGTCCATGTTGTTTTGGTTACTATGCTTATTAATACTACTTAAACTCAGTATGTCACGTTCAACTTTGTTCTTCCTCTTCAAGCTTTTTTTGCTGTTATATGTGTTTTCTTGTGACCTTCCTAAGAAATTTTAGTATTATTTCTTCAATTTCTGTGGGAAATGTCACTAGAAATTTTATACAGGTTTTTTGAACCTACATATAGTTTAACATTATTAGAATTACAATCCATTTATATAGGATATCTTTGGATTTATTGCTTTCATGTTTAAATTTGTAATCAACAAATAATTGTTGTTCATATAAAGATCTTTTGATTAATCACTTAAATTTGTTCCTTGTATATATTTATTTCTATGATATACATGAAATTTTTTTCTTTAATTTTTTTTGCAGTCATTCATGTATAGAAACAAAGTTTTGTGAGATTTTTTTATTCTACAACTTTATTAAATTAATCTATTATTTTTAATTTGTGTTTGTGAAGACATAAGCATGCTGGGCTACATAAAAGATTATATCAGCTACAACCAGACTCTAATTATGCTTCTCTATTTGAGAGTCTTTTATTTTTTCTCTTATCTAATTTCTCAGTAAGAATTTTCAACATAAACTTGAACAGAAATGGGAAAAGTTGTCATTCATGTGTTACTCCTGATATCAGAGGAAAAGTTTTTAAGTTTTCACTGTTCAGATAGTTATGGATTTATTTATGCACCTGTTATATTGAGGTGTATTTCTTCTATACCTTTTTACTGAGAGTTTTGTATGTGAAAAACTATAGAATTTTATCAAGTGCTTCATCTGCACATTTAAAATTCTCATTTTCTCCTTCATTCTGTTCCTGTGGGTGATTTCATTTACTGATCTAAGTAGGTTCAATCATTCTTGTATGCCAGGGATAAACCACATTTGATTTTGATGTATGATCTTTTAAATATGCTGATTAAAGAAATTTGAAAATATTTTGTTGAAGATTAATTAAATATTTCTATAAAATTATATAAACGCTGAAAAAAAATCAGGTTATCTTGGCTGACATTATAACCCTTTTTACACAAGCACAGTAATAGTGTGTTATGAATAGTAAATTATTATATCACTTTTTCTTTCTGAGGCCAACTAAAATATCAAAATTATGATATTTTCTTCTGTTGATTAGTAATTAATTCTGCTTTTCTTACCAAAAATGTGCTGTCTGTTCATTATCTATTTACTCATTTTTATCTACCCAATCCATAGACATAGTGACTGCAGAGATATCTTCCAGTATTTTTTAAAAAATCCCTCTAAAAGTCTGAATGAGTACTAAAACTTCCACTTACTTTACATATTTTCTGGAATTCTACTTTAGAAGAAGATAAGGACGATATGGTATCATGTGTTTAAAATTGGGAAGTTGTGCAAAACAATAAATACAAAGAGATAGAGCTAGCTGTAATGATGACTAAGTTCGAAAATGACTGTCTTGAGATATATTTGCAACTTGCAATGCTCTACAAAAGTTTTGGAAAAATAATTTTCCAAATTATTATAAAAATTGTAATCTAAGAATGAGAATGTGATATTAGGGAAAATTGTGAAGCTACTCCATTTATTAGAAATTTTAATATATTCTGGAAGATACTCAAGAAATGTATGCAAGGAAATTCGAGGAGAAATTGATAGAAACAGCTAGTCAGATCAAGGCTGAACAATAGTCTTGCTTGTATGGTGGTTGGGCCTGTTCCACCTGAAGAGGGCAAACAATAATCAAGCAAATATGCAATTTGACAGATCGTGATAAGATAAAGAGCACCTGAGGTGCATCGCTGCTTTCTAGAGGGATCCGCATCTGAGTCACATGTAAACACAGGATTAAGCAACTCGAGGAAACCGTGAATGCCCAACCGCCCTTCTAGTCTGATCTGGGCACAGGTGTAGTTCATTCTCTACTTCTCATAGGTCAGAGGTTACTGTACTAGGAACACGGTGAGGGCGTGGCTACTTAAAGTACAATCGAAAGAAGATCCAAAAGCAATCAACTGATTTACACTGGGCTTGATAAAACTTTCACTGCACAGTGAACTCATACTGTAAGTCAAGGATGGCGAAACCTGGGACGCATGCTTCTGCAGGCACAGGAACCACGTCACCGCAGCAGCCAAGCACTGGCTATCAGCTGTTTTTTCTAACTAAAACCTCAGTATTCGAGTTTAATTGCCCTCATGGGCTTTGCAATGAATGATGCGTTTTGGGGTTTCGTAGGGGCACTCAGCCTCCATAAGGTTCACTATCACTGCTCTGAACAGGGAAGCACAACTTCATGTTTCTGTTTGCTTCTATGGTACTAGGTGTTGAACTCAGGGGCACCCTACTACTAAACGACATTCCCAGCCATTCGTTTGTGGATTTGTTTACATTATTTAAAAAAATTTAAACATAATTTCATTGAATTGCCCAGGCGGACACTGAACTAATGATCCTTCTGCCTCAATTTCCTAAATAGTGGGGTTTACAGATATGCTCTTCTACACTTTTTCTTTTTCTGTTTTTTTTTTTTGGTCTTGTTTATTTATGTAGAGACAAGGTCTCACCGTGTATAGTTTAGCCTCATCTGGAATTAACATTTGGCAGTCCTATTGCCTCAGCCTTCCAAGTGATCAATTTACAAATTTATGCCACCACACCCACTGGTACCTTCTTGAGGGAAAGTCTTACTATGTATTCTAGGCTGGCTTTGAACTCACTACATAGTGCAGATCATCTTCAAATCTTTTTTTGGAAGAATTTTTTATATTGAATATGTACCAATAAATATTTTTTATTTATTTATTTATTTAGGTTTTTTTGAGACAGGGTCTCACTTTGTAGTTCAGGCTGGCCCCGAGCTCAACCTCCAACTCACATCACAGCAATCCTCCTGCCTCTGCCTCCCGAGTGCTGGGATTATAGGCGTGAGCCACCATGCCTGGCACTGTGGTATTTGATACTGGTTGCTGCTGGGGTGAGTCTCCACACCCCGTATGGTATGTAGTTACTGGGGATCGAACCTGGGTCCTTGAGCTTGCAAGACAGGCGCTGGAACCACTGAGCTAAATCCCCGGCCCCAATAAATATTTTTAAAATACATTTCTAATGCTATGCAGAAGTTCATTGTAGTTATTCTACATTTCCTCTCAGCTCTTATTAGCTAAATTTTGGGAAGATAAAAAGAAATGAGGACTGGGTCTGTTTTAGTAGAGCGGGTGTAAAAGTTCAGATCAATCATCAAACAGCTTTGTATTAATATAACATTATATATTGATGAAGCAGTATTATGGAAGAATGTGTCCTTTTTTATAGCTTTTCATGTAGTGAATTATAATACATCTCTACTAAATGAACTAACCCAGATTATTTACTTCCTACCACCTCACGGAGTCATGTATGCTTTTATCATTCCTTTGTAACATACACCATGTGTTTGTACATTTGTAATGCTTTTGAAACTCCAAGTTAAAAAAAAAAAAACTCTATATTTTCCTTCTAAATCTGCTATTTAAGTTAAATCTTATGAAGAGTTTCTTTGTTTGGGCCATGATTAAGACTAAAGATTCCATACAAAAACTATGATTAAAATAAGGTAAGAAATGTTAGAATTTGACCTGGAAAAATAAATTAATGACTGCCTGAATTTACATAGATTGTTTTATTTATTCACTTTTTGTTTGTTGAGCTGGTAAAATGTGTCAGCCAAAAATTTAACACAGTATCTCCTCTAGAGAGCTCAGCTTTACAGAAAACACAGATTTGACAGAAGTAAGTTTAATAATAGCAAATATTCATCATTCTATATTAAAAAAACCTATTCAAGGTCACAGAAGAAAGCAAGGGTATAAAAAGAGGAGAGGCGGTGATATATCATTTTAGTTTCAAATACTTTTTTACTTTACTATATTTCTTAATTTTTAAAGAGAGTTAAAAAGAGGTATGTCTTTCATAAAAGTATCAGTTGCTTAATTTAGTTGGGAAGCTTATGTTTATTGAGTAGTTTATATATTATGAAACTGGGAAGTGTTTTATGGACAATATTGAATGTGTACTATTTTGAACAATGCCATTTTTTATGCATTCTTGATCTGAAGAAACTAGAACTCACAATTACACCTATTTTCTTATTTTGTTTCCAGCATAGCTCAAAAATTTTTAAGAAAAATTAATAATGTTCTCAACCATGGATCAGTATTTCAACACTTAATATTCAAATTGGCAAAGTTGGTATACATATAGAAAATTATGCTTTCTATATTACCTATTTTCATATCCTGAATGTGTCTAAAAACATGAATATCACTCTGTCCATTTTAATTTATCCTATAGATAGTATCTGATTGAATATGCTAAGATTAACTCTAATTTTTCTCAGACTCAATGCCACTCTTTCCTAGCTTTCCTATCTTTTACAAGCAAACCTACATAAACAAAAAACTTGTAGACATAGCTTTTGTCAATTTGTCTTAAGGAGAAGTAGACTGAGTGCAAGTTTTTGAACAAATGATTTATGTTGTTTTGCCTTTTTAAAAGCTCCACCATTTTCAGTGGTCTGTGGAATTTAACATAATAAAAGTCTGAAAGCAATCACAAGATGAATTTCAATAAATTGAATTTATTATGGCTATGATGATAATTTTCTGGCAGATGTAAATTGTAAGCACTCCTTTCCATTGTAAATACATCCAAATTGCTTTGTTTTCTCAGAAGAAACTCAGCCTCTTAAAGGAAAGACTTGCTATAAAAAAAGCTGTTCAGGAACATCTGCTCCCTGTCTCGAAAGCCCTGAGACAGGTGAAATGAAACTCTAGGTATGGAGAGCAGCTCATTCATTACATTTGTACCAATAAACGGAGTAGCATTCTTCCTAATATGTAAAATCGTGACATGCTTCAGATGTATTGTATCTTCTGGAGTTTATGCTGTGGCCCATCGTGAATTAGTGAATATTCTATATGAATTTAAGTAATTGGAAATAAAACATTAGATGTTTGCATTTTCATGAATCCTGACTATCTGTGCATGTAATGTTTTGAGTTCATTAGGCATTTAGAAATACAAATATGACCAAATATTTTAAAAATAAAAATGTGTATATTTACATGAGGACTATATGATCAATAAATATTCATTTGACTGTACTTATACCAAGATGAAATGTTAATAAATTATGCTTGTAAAAAGCAACATATGAATTAACAGACATACACCTGTGCAAAAAGCCATTGGTAATCTTCCAAATGCATTGAGATATCATTGCTTACTGGATTAGTAAAAACAGTGTGAAAATAATAACTATGGGGTAGAATGTGAAACAAAGTGGAAGTCTCACATGTTCTGGTGAGAATCAATTTTTACGGCCACTTTGAATAACCACCTGGTATTTTCTGGTGAAGAAGAAAGTACTTGAAAACCCCTAATTTTGTAAATTTACTTCTAATCACAGCTTAAAGCATATCTGTTACAAAATGGTGCGTTTCAACATATGGGTAAATTAAAATTTTAGATTTAACCAAAATTTAAATTTGAGTAGTCATATATTTAAATATTTAAAAATTAACAGTATATTTTATTTAAATTACAAGAAAAATGTCCCTTTTCAAATTTTTTGAGATGGTCTCCACATGTAAATCATGAACTTAAGATATGTGCTGCTAATCCTGACTGAAAATTATCATCATAGCGATGGTGCATTCTTATTGCTTATTTGTTCTATCTTTAAAATCACATTTATTTTATATTTAGTGTATATTTTAAGTTAGAACAGACACTTGAAAGTGCTCAGTAGACATATGCATGCATTTTCTAATGTAATGAAAGCAGCCATAGAAAACTTTCGTTAATTATCATGAATCATGTACAAGAATATTCAAAGTGATAATGGTTACTGTAATATTCAGCATTAGAGTAAATCAGAACAGATCATACCATTGTTTCTAAGTGATATTTTACATAAAAAGATAATTTTCAGTAACATTAACACTGCCAGTAACCTCAGTGGGCCAACACAAAGATAAGCGATGTCAATAGCAGTACACTCTTTCAGTTGTTACAGTCAAAGAAGATCTGATCTTCTTTGAAACATCAGCCAAACTCCTTAGAACCACTTATAGAATTCTTGATCCAATGCCTTTGTATCTCTCCATTTTTAATTCCAAAACTTTCCCCACATCTTCCATATGCTGCTACCATATCAACCTACACAGAGTTCCCAGAAATATGTGTTCTTGCACTTTTGCTTCACACCTTTGTGTAGTTGCATTTATAGCACAAGTTGTCTGAAATACTCTTAGCACTCCTCCTGATCACATTCTGCTTTCTCTAACCTCAGACAGATGTAAATTTCTTCAAAAGAAACTTATGTTTATCTTCTCTCCATCTCCCCCTTACCATGCAGGATTAGTCACTCTTCTGTACAATCATGGCACCACACAAGTGTACTCTGATTCTGATTCAAACACAACATGGCTTTCTGCAATTTAATTCTTAATTGCCAGCCTCTCCACTATGTTATATTACATTATATTATTATATTATACTTGACAATAAATATTCCAGCCATTTCTGTTTTACCAGGAATTAGCACACAGTAGGTATTTGGGAATGAACAATTAAGGTGGTCAAAAAACCACACAATACAGATTTGATCTTGAATTAAAGCTATTTGCTTCATATATGCTTTACAGAATTAACATCTTAGTTATGTTTTTACTAAGAAAAAATATCTGAGAATCATGAGTTAAAAGAAGAGCGATTTAATTTGTCTCACAGTTTAGAGACTGTCAGACAGTATAGAGATAGTGCTCTGTGATCTCTGCCCCTTCCCAGACAATGGAGCAGGGAGGTACGGTGGAGAAGAAACAGTGTGACACAGCAGAGAGAAACGGGAAGCAGCAAGGCATGACGGCAGGAAGTCCACCTTTTAGCTATGCCCACATGATCCACTTCTTCCATCCAGCATCACACCCAGCTATAAACCTCTCAGTGGACGAATTCAGTAGCAGCCATCGATGACCTCCAGACAATTCCAATAGTCCCACAACGAGAACCTGAGGCTTTGAGGTGACATCCAAATATGAAGAATAACATACAGTATTTGTAAAATAGGGACGAGGATCCTTATAGTTTTGAAAGCTGTCAAAGAAAAAATAATTTTTTTTTTTTTTTTTTTTTAGGTTTTTTGAGACAGGGTCTAGCTTTGTAGTTCAGGCTGGCCCTGAGCTCAGCCTCAAACTCACATCACAGCAATCCTCCTGCCTCTGCCTTCCCAGTGCTGGGATTACAGGCGTGAGCCACCACGCCCGGCACTGTGGTATGTGGTACTGGTTGCTGCTGGGTGTGAGTCTCCACACCCAGTATAGGTATGTGGTTGCCGTGGATTGAACCCGCGTCCTTGCGCTTGCAAGACAGGCGCCGGAACCATTGAGCTAAACCCCCGGCCCCTGTATTTTTGTACTTTTAAACAATTCAATTATTAAATAGAAAATATTTAAAAAGGAAGAGAGTGCAGGGGTAAATAAGGAGGGGAAAATGAATGTGGTAATAAAAAAAGAAACAAAGATTATGTACATAGAGGGTGGGAGATTGCAGGGCAGGGGAAAAGGGGATAAAATGAGAATCAGGTCTTGTCCTATTCTGATACAAACTTTCAGTGTTGAATGTGAGGATGATGTGTATTCAAAATGTACCAATAAAGATTAAATTAAAAATTTTTCTACTGGGAATAGTTATTCTATTTTTTGGGGAAAAAAAAGTTTGGAAAAAGTTGTAAAATAACTTCAAGATAGTGTGACTCATGTGGAACTCTGGAATCGAACTTCAAAACTAACTGTACTCTTTTTCCTGAATTGGCCCACCGTGATGTCAGGTATCTATAAAATGGTTGTAATTTGTAAAGTATTTGGACAAGTAAAATGTACCTATGTCATTTCAGTCCATTTGAGGATCTTGTAAACATTTTCCTGTACATTTTGAATGAAATAAAATCTTTATTGATTTGTATCAGAAATTCTTTTTAAACATCAATAGATAGTGGGCTATCTCTGGCTAGGCTATTGAGGTTTAAAACTTTGGGATTAAAACCAGCAATATTTTTTGGTAAATATATTTCTACAAGCAATGTAGAAGTCAAGTCATTAGAATCATTGCCTTCAAGATACATGTATGTTATAGTATATATATATTCTATTTCCAAATATTTTAACAAAGAAATTTCAGGGACATGTATAAATGTCTGAAAATGATGGAGTATTCTAATTTCAGCATGTGATTTTCAGGAGAATAGTTCTGGCCAGTGCCAAGTGTTTAGACTGAGCTGTGTTTATGTAATGATGCTTTGCAGTCTTTATTTTTAAACATGCTACTTCTCTACCTTGTTTCCTGTTTTGGTGTTAGATATGAAGTACTGGTCTTCCTCATGAAATTATTCTAAGAAAATAATGACTTGGCCTTTTATAGTCTTTTTTTTTTTTTTTTTTTTTTTTTTTTTTTTTTTTTTTTTTTTTTTTTTTTTTTTTTTTTTTTTGAGACAGAGTCTTGCTTTGTGGTTCAGGCTGGCCCTGAACTCAGCCTCAAACTCATAGCACAGCAATCCTCCTGCCTCTGCCTTCCTAGTGCTGGGATTACAGGCGTGAGCCACCACCCTTGGCACTGTGGTATGTGGTACTGATTGCTCCTGGGCGTAAGTCTCCACACCCAGTTTGGTATGTGGTTACTGGGGATGGAACCTAGGTCCTTGTGCTTGCAAGACAGGCACCTGAACCACTGAACTAAATCCCCAGCCCAGCCTTTTTTAGTCTTAAGAGATTTGCTCAGCAGTCCTCACAGCAAGAGTCCATCTGAGAAACTTCCTCCTGTATAATGTATAACCCAAAATGCTGCTGGGGATCTAGGGAATATGCTGTAAAATCCAGTGTTCTCTCTGGTTTTCACTGAGTGAAATGTAATTTTCTGCACATAAACATTTGTTAGTTTGATTTGTGTGGTTAAAGTTACTACATCCTTATTAATTTTGGTTCTTTACATTGCTGGTTAAATCAAATAAATTTGACTTGATTACTTATAGAAAAATTGAATATACTTTCCTACATGAATATCCTAAGGAAACCATGGTTCTTACAGATCTTTTGCAAAGTATTTGTAAAGTTCTCAGAATTTAATATCAATATATAGAAAGTTGTGTATACAAATTTCCAACTCTGTCTTTAACTTTCTTAAAGTTATTCTAATATATTCAAACTCCATTAATCAAATAAAACTAGAGAATATAGGTATCCTGCTTTAATTTATATGTAGGATACATTTTTAAACAAAATATGAGGAGAAATGAGACTGTGTATTTGCAGGAAAAAAATTACACTGCAAAATTCAAGAGCTCAATTATTTTTAATAACAAGGTATATAGTTAAAAATACCGTGTTATTAAATTTATTAAAGAAGTTTAGAGTTAAAATCTCTCTAGTAGTGGTGCTTTTTAAACTGATCACTCTTTATGAGGAAATATACATTTGCTTATGGCCTTAAACTAAGAAGACGAAGCACAGACTCCATCCAGTGATGCTCAGGACAAAAAGAAAGGAGAGCAAGTCAGCAGGCTCTTTTAAGCTGAATTAAATAAACCAAAAGTGCAAATTTTGTAAATGGATACAATTTAATATAAAATATTTAAATAAATTAAACCAAATTTCAGTTTACACTTTTGAGTTTTCCCAAGGAGGAAAAGACACTCTTCTCTTTCCTATCCTTTCTTTCCCTTCTCTTTTTCTGCTGTATTTTGCTTTTGATTAATTCTGGAAAATAGTCAAAATTATGGAGCATGTTCACGTTAGAGTTTCTAGCATCAAATTTCTTCTTCAATTATATTCTGAAAATAATTGATAACTAAAAAGTCACAGAATACCATTTTGTCCTAGGATAAAGTATATATTCCAAGTGTTAAATATCTTCCTTACTGATTTTATGGAAATTTTACTAATAAAAACTATGTATTTTCTTTATATCTACTTCCCTGAAGCAGGTCGTATGAACTTCTAGATATTTTGGATTTCCTTCTGATGAAGTGTGCTGGGAAATTCTTAAATGAATATAAGAAAAAGTAATCTATATTACATTGATTTCATTCTTCCTTAGCCATATAAACCATTTTAATTCTTAAGAAGAGCGCTTTTTTCCTTTGGCTTCCAGATAATCACGACAGCATGTCATTGGAACTCTAAGACCTAGAATCATCTGAATCTAAGATAATTCAGACTTGTACTTCACTGATAAATCAGTTTAAACTTGGTAAAATTTTTTATATATTTTATAAGGCAAGTTTTAAAGTCTTTGTATTGTGTAATAAGTGAAAGCAGTGATTCTATTTTTTTTTTTTTAATTTTGAGAGATCAAATCCAGGACCTTATGTATGCAAAGCAAATGGTACACAACTGAACTGCAACTCAGCTCTGTTGTATCACTTACTCCTTGATTTTTATGTAGTTGAGACAAGTTTTCACCATAACCTATTCTGACAGCATATGCTGAGTAATGTACATTAACTCATTGTACTCTCATAAAAATATGTACTTAAGGAGGAGTTATTTTCAAGCACTACCCATGTGAATACATTTCAGATCATTTTCCATTGCTCTACATGTATGCTCTGTACATAATATAACTTTACTTTTTATAGTTGGTATAAAAAGAAGAAAGAAAAAATGCTATAGTAGCTATAGTACATTCTGATAGTTTCTTTCTTTCTTTCTTTCTTTCTTTCTTTCTTTCTTTCTTTCTTTCTTTTTTTTTAAGGGTTTTTGAGACAGGGTCTCACGTTGTAGTTCAGACTGGCCCTGAGCTCAGCCCCAAACTCACATCACAACAATCCTCCTACCTCTGCCTCCCGAGTTCTGGGATTACAGGAGTGAGCCACCACACCCGGCACTGTGGTATGTGGTACTGGTTGTTGGTGGGTGTGAGTCTCCACACCCAGTATGGTATGTGGTTACCGGAGGACTGAACCTGGGTCCTTGTGCTTTCAAGACTGGCGCTGGAACCACTGAGCTAAATCCCCAGCCCAGTTTCTGATAGTTTCTTAATATAAATTTATCACACTGCAGTTAGATTCTAATATGCTCATTAATGAGTCCAATTTAGAATATCAAAATTATATGAGTTTGAGATATTTTAGAACACAGAAATATAATAATCTAAGACAATCTTTATAAAATTATGTTGAAAGTCTTGCATTCAAGATCAAATATAAAATAAAAATATAGCATTTCTCTATGCCAAAAAGCAAATCATATGAGCTCAATAATATATTTATAATATTGTATGACTTGTTCTCATACGAGAAAATCAATATACAAATAAAGATAAAATAATTGAAAGAGTAATTAAATTTAAAAGGATATATGCTGCTCAAAGGAAATATGCTATTTTTTTGAAAGCACTCTTCAGTATTGTTATATTTAAATAAGGTTCTTGATCATTTGATCTGACCCCCATAAAGCGCAGTGCAAGAGCAGTTGCACAACACATTTGAATGAGAATGATTATAATTTTCTGAGCTGCTGCTTGGGATTAGGAAACTTGGAATGTAGTGCAGTACTCCATAGCAGACATCTCTGCCAGATAATTAACCTTGCTGTTTGTTTAGTATTCACAGAATACTTCATTACTGATTCAGTCAATTATCTCCTGATAATGACCGCTACAGAAGGAAGAACTTTGTTTGGGCCATGCAAATTAGAAGGGCTTGATTAATCTTGAAGAGATACATAACACATTTAAATTTTTAATTTATTAAGTTAAAAAGGCAAATTTATTTTTTTCAATAAAAAATAAAATATATTTTCATTTGCTAAGTACATTAAAATATAAGAAAACAGCAAGTGATTTTATGAAACATTTATTTCAGTATTAATTTATCATAGTCAATTTTTTATTGAAATCTTTATTGGTGCATTACATATACACATCATAATTGCACTCCACAATGGGTATTTGTACCATTATAAGACACTACTTTTCATTTTTTTTCCATAGCCCTACCCACTCTACCAACCCCCCATATACATAAAATTTGTTTCCTTTCTTTTTTGTTATAATCTCATTATTTTTCCCCTTCACCCTATTTTGCTTTGAGTATTTTCTATTTCACAATATACAACATACAATTCTAGAACTCATTTACATCTTTATTTTCTCATACCAAAGAAAAGATGTGATATTTACCTATCTGTGCCTTATTTATTTCACTTATGAGGATATCCTCAAGGTTTGTCCATTTAAGTAGAAATGATTCAAACTTATCATTTTTTATGGCAGAGTAATACTACATTCTGTAGAAGAACCACAGCTTTTTTATCCAATCTCCAGTTGATGGATATTTGACCATAGTCAATTTTAAAGCATAAAAGTGAAGATGAACTTATTTTATAAGATACAATTAATGTAAGTTAGGAAATTCTTTATTACCTGATAGCTAGAAAAAAAAAAAAAAGGTAAATACTTTGGGCAGTCAAATCAAGCACTCTGTCACAATACCATTTAAAAGATATAAATACACTTTCACTTATCTTTTCTTTATAAATATCCATCATATACACAGGTTTACTCTTTTTCATGTGCATACAATGTGGGTATCTGATTTAAAAACCGATTAACTCATACTCTTTGTATTTGAGTCAGAACACAGGATAGGACAAATCTATGCAATTTCAGCACCGGTCTCAGGTTTGTCTAGATGTATTTCCTTGGGTAAATATGTTTTTAAATGAAAATATAGTTCATGGCTGTGCCACATTATTAGTCATAATTAAAATAAAATTTGCTTCATTTCTAGAATTCTCAGGAGGAAAATTCATAAGAAAACTTTATTAAACTGCAGTCATATTTAAAATTGTGGGTTTTTTCCTGCAGAATAGAGGTCGTTGGTTGTTGCTTCTTACACAAAATGTTACAGAATTTCATGGAATTCACCAGGTAGTTTGCAATTGTTTTCCGCTCTTAGCAACAGGGTTCACACTAGAGTTGAAGTTTGTCTTCATCATTCTGCATTTTCCATTGCCCTCAGGTTGAGATTTAGCTTCCACTCTAGGGTTAGGGTTAGAATTCAAATCAAAGGTCGGGATGGATGACATATACCAGACTGGCTTCCTTTTCTATTGTTAGGATGAGCATTGATGTGCAGCTATTGTTTAGTGATCTTGAATTTCAATGCCTAGTCACTTAGTGTTTCAGATGTAGGATGGGTTTGAGGGTGAGGTTTGAAATGAATGTTTGGAATGGTGGTGGTGGACATTCCTAATTCGTTTTTGGTTCTCTTTCTACACTGAGAATAGTGGCCAGTATCAAAGTGAAGTTGGCCAGAGAGTTGGTTCCCATGTGGTGTCCATTTTTTGTTCATTGAATAGGAGGGTAGTGATCAGCGATGGCATTCGGGATAGGTATGGTTTTGGATTGACTTTAACCATATCTCTGTGATCTTTTCTAGGATATTGTTCCAAATTTTGCCTGCTGGGGTGCATAAGAGACATGATACCTGTAAACTATACATCCAAGGTTTTCATTGGATCCTGATGTAGCAAAAATAGAAGGGTTAGTAAAATGGAATGGCATAAGGGTAGTATTGTTTGGCATATATCATACACTGTGAGTTTCATTTCTATTGAAAGGCTTGGGGAGAGTGGATATGGAAGCAGAACCACAGTGTTTGGCAGTTTTTGATTGCTTAGTTGTTTGACTTTACATCTACAAGGCTAAATTCCATTGGAATTTCCCTGGGAATATAGCTAGCAGAGTTTACACAAAGCAGAGCAGTGAAACAGGAGTAGAGAAAAGACTTCTGGTAGGACTTTCTGAATCCATTAGTCTCCATTAGTGACAGATTACAGAAGTTGTCATGGCTAATCAGTACATTCTACAGAGAGCATGGTTATCTGGTTATCCTATACTTGCTTAATAATAGAGTTAACTTACAGTTGTCTAGTTTAGTTATTTTTGTTGAGTAGAAATTTACTTTCAGGACCAAAAATAGTTTTCCCTTCTATCTTTGTGGGAGACACAGTCTCTCTTTTCTTGTGTATCCTTGAATTTGTGTTTTGAAACAGAATCTGCCAAAATTCCTGGGGAAGAATAGACCTGAGTTCAGTCAGCCAAATATTCAAGGGCTGCAGGAGTCATGGTCCAAACTTCTTCCATAAGATTGTGTCTTTTATGGTCTTTACAAGCATGCAGAGAACAAAGTTATTGTATCATGATGGATTCCAACCAGATCTCACTAGATAGCTAAGAAACTAAGTAAAGTGTCCTTGATAGGCTAATGTATAAAGCTGTAAAAATTAATTGGAAGAGGCAGTGGAAGGCCCAGGATGTTACAGATGGTAGAAATGTGGAGCACTTAAAGCCTTACATAATAAGTGGATCCAGCCCAAAAAGAAAGTCACATGGAGTTGGTCATTGACATGAGATTTCCTAAGGCCTTTAAAGTTTACAGTATAGGTGCTAGACACGGAGCTACAAAACACACTGTTTGCCATGGAGGCTTTTGGTCTTGCTCAAGTTGGACTCCATTCTAATTTGCTATCTCACTCTTTTATAATGAAAATATTTACCTGGTGATATAGTATATTAGAAGTATTTAACTTTCTTTTTGTTTTTTACTGGTTTCCATAGCTGAGTTTTCCTGTCATTTCAGAGAAGACTTTGGATTTGCAATTTTCAGCAGTTCTGGATCTGTTAAAGTTTTTGTGACTCTTAGAGATGGACTAATTGATAGACAGAAATTTTGGGGAACCAGGTACGTAGTATTATGATTTGGGTCGAAAATATCTGGCCAAAGTCTCTGGGTTAAGAAACAAAGTATTGGAAGATAAAGTGATCTCAGAGGTACTATAATTAACAATGAGTAAATCCATTGATGTGTTCATTGGCAAATTTGCTGTTAGGAGATGGTCCCTCTTGGAAGGGTAGCGGCATTACTTGGAAGGGCATATTCTTGTTCTGGGTGCTGCTCTTTTCTTTGTGCTTCCTGATCATGTGTTGAGAAGGTTTTCTCTGCCTTGTCCTTCCACCATGGTCTTTATGCCTTAGAGCCACTCAAACATGAACTAAATTCTCTAAAACTGTGAGCCAAAAAGAATCTTTTCTTGCCTTATTGCAGTTGTTGGCTATTTTGTGCCAGCAGTGAAAACATGACCAAATACATTAATATACCAGTTGTATCATAATAAGACAAACTTAAAGGTTGATGTAAAATATGTAAGGAGAAACCACTGTCTCAGAGGCTTAGGATTTTTTTTTTTAATTGGGACATAGCTGATACCAAAACTGTAGTTTAGTTAATCCTTTTTATAGGACCTCTGGAAAGTAACATTAATTAAATGCTACATAAAAATATTGAACATTTCAGTCTCAGACAATTGTTCAGAAATATGAAGATGTTTTCTGGACTCTTAGGATAGGAACAAAATTTGCCAGAAGACCAGATGGTGCAAAAATGAAGAGTAGACACAGAAATAATTCTCTTGAGTCTCTTGAGTGTCTTTAGTGCTTCTGAGCAAAGATATTTACAGCTTTGTTCTTCTGAACTATTTGTTCAAGGAAGTTTGCATAGTGGAGAGCCTTGGGAAATAGAATGCTATCTAGCATGGAAGAAAGAAAATTTGCTTAATATCCAGGAAAACAAAGAGAATATGTACCTTTTAGGCAAAGATTGGGCAGGTTTGTGGCAACTCTGTTTTAAAATTAAGCTGGTGTACCAATTTTGGCACCTTTCCACTATGATACCAAAATATTAAGTTCATAGGGTGCACACGAGCCACTGTGCACTCCTGTGGGACTGGAAACAAGAGTAGACATTGAGGTTCTGATGGTTATATTGTTGGATCTGGTCCTGTCCTTGACCTAGAAATCTCATGCCTTCTTGAAAAATTCATGTAAGATATATTTGCTAGCTGACAAGTGATGTACAGCCTCTGATCCTTAAAATCTTGACAGATATTTTTCTATTTTGAACTTTATTAATACAAGTGAAGGGTAGGAAAATTATCATATGTTAATTGTTCAGAAAATTAAATTCCCAGAGAAAGTGAATGTTGTTTATTGCTGGTATTATAAAGTCCTTAGAAAAACATTAACTTTTCCTTCCTATTCCAGCCCATAAATGCCTTAAATTACTCTTGTTCAGGATATTTTCTTCCCTTAAAAGGCTCTCAAATGCCTCAGGAACTCCAAAAATAACCACCTAGATGAAAAACAATAGTGAGACAGAGGATAGCTATCATATTTTGCCCACTATTAGGTCCTCAAATGCTCAGGAGCTAATTTGGTTTCCCTTCAGTTTTCCATTGCCAATGATTAATTGTGCAGAATCCATCAGATCACACATCATGTCAAATTTCTTCATATACAGTGGTAGAGATGCTATTAAGTAGGTCATTGCATTTTGTCCCATCTTTAAGAAACATAGTGTGAGTAAAAATGTAAAGATGAATTATTTAAATAATATTATCAATCATCAAGAAAAAAAAGATCAAGACTACAACAAGATGTCTACTCACTCCAATCAAAACTCCTATAATAACAAACAAAAAGTAAACAAAAACTCACAAATTCCAGTTAGGATGTGGAGAAAAAGGGACTCTTACTCACTATTGGTACAGCCATTATGAAAAACAGCCCAGAACTATGCTGGTTTATAATTCAGCTTGTCCACTTCTGGTTTTATATTCAAAGGAACTGTAATTATATAAAAGAGTTAATCACATACACATATTTTTATAGCATCAGGCACAGTAGATGTGGAATCAAACAGAAGAATGAATAAAATATGAAATTAATTATTTAAAATAATTATATAAACTGCATAATTATATAAAATTAGTTATATATAATTAACCAGAAAGATGGAAATCCTATCATTTACAGAAAAATGAATTGTAACTTGACATCATAATGTTAAGTAAAAAATCCTCTTAAAAGATCTATATCTTTCACCGTATATGAAGTTGAAATCAAAGTGGATTAGAGACCTAAATATTAAAACACAAACACTAAACCTGCTTTAAAACAGGTTAGATAAAACTCTTGGAGACAGTGGCTTAGGGGAAGACTTCATGAACAAAACCTCTATAGCACAAGAACTGGCAGAAGAAATCAACAAATGGAAACTCATCTTATTAAAAAATTCTACACAGAAAAGGAAACCACCAGCAGAGCAAAAAAGCAACCAACAAATGGGAAAGAATCTTTACCAGCTGTATCACAGACAGAGGACTATTATCTAAAACATAAAAGGAACTTAAAAAAATCAGCCCACCCAAATTTAAAGAAGCAATCCAAAAATGAACATATGAAATGAACAGACACTTTTCAGAGGAAGAAGTAAGAGCAACTAAGAAGCATCTGAAGAAATATTCATTGGAGAGATGCAGTAGAAAACAATACATCTCACTCCACAAAGAATGGCTGTTATCTCAGAATCAGCAATCAACAAACATTGGCGAGGCTGCGGAGAAAAAGGTACCCTTCTCCACTGTTGGTGGGAGTGTAGGCTTGTATCACCACTGTGGAGATCAGTGCGGAGATTCCTCAGAAAAACAGGTTTAGTCATCCCATTTGACCCTGCTATTCCTCTTCTATGTATATATGCAAAATAATTTAAAAATTCGTATCACAACAACATATGTGCACCCATGTTTATAGCAGTTTAGTTTGTGATAACCAAATCTCAGAAATAATCAAAATGTTCATCAACTGGAGACTAGATAAAGAAGATGTGGTTCTTTTATAGAATGGATTATTAATCTTCCATAAAAAATAATAAGATTGAGTCATTCATATTAAATGGATGTACCTTCAGTACATCCTCATAAGTGAAATAAGTATATTACAAAAGTATAAATATATCTTTGCTATGAGAAAATGAAGATAGAAATGAATTCTAGTACATATAGTAGATATTGTGAAATAAAATATTTAAAAGTAAATGGGGTGTAGGGTTATATAATTAGGGGAAAATAATGTGATTTTAATAAAAAAATGTGTATAGAGGGTGGGGGTTGTAGGCTACATAGGGTAATTGGAAAAAATGAGAATCAAGTTATATTATATACTGGCACAAATCCTCAATGTTGAGTGTAATCATGATGTGTAAATATAATGTATCAATAAATATTTAAATTTTTAAAAATAGGTATAGGGGGATCTTACTTTACAATAATAAAATTAATACAGGACAAACTCAAAGAGAAATTGTTTAAAACAATGAAGTATTTTGTCTAACACCTGGAATGAGAGTGGAGTGTTCACTCTCCTCATTCATGTGCAATAGAGTTTCCTAAACTTTAGCCATAGCGTTCAAGCATGAAAGAGAAAAAAAGAATTATAAACACTTCAATCATCCTTATTTATAGATGACATGATTCTTAAATATTGTTACCCAAAGAAATCTTTCAGATCTGATTGACAGTCTCATCAGGGTAGCAGGATTGATATAAAAGTTCCCATTATATTCCTGTATAATGCCAATGTGAAAGAAATCGACAAGATAATTATAGTAATAATGCTATGAACTGTGAATTTGCATTGATGTGACTTTGTGTTTATCCATATAGTTGCTAAATATCTAGAAATATCAATTTGTGATGATTGAATTAGATTTTTTTTCTTTTAAGTATCTCTTTTCTGATGGTATTAGGGTTTAGAAACTACTAATATAAATTCAATATTTTTTAAATTTCTAGAAATTAAAAATTTCAATTTTCAATATTTTTTCAAATATTCTTATAGAAGCTAAAACAAATGTTTTAAGAATTCAAGGTCAGGCAATGTGAATAAAATTTTGGCAGAGACTTGTTTAGTGTCACTGATTTAATAAACTAATAATAGTCTTTTGTTCTATGGTATCAACACCTATATCACATTATATGTTATATATTTATAACACACATTTTATTTTACATATGATCCTAAACATGTAACATGATACATAACTTAATATAACAGCTGACCACTTAATGCATATAGGTTAGTCTACTTTGTGCAGGAAACTTATTCTCAGCAGGACAATTATATTTGGGGTTTGGAGTATAGCTCTGTGGCAGAACACTTGCCAAGTATATGTGAACTCAAGATTCAATTCCCAGCCCAATACGGTGTCACACTCTGGTTTTTTTGGTTTGTTTTTTTTTTAAATTATCTTTATTGGTACATTAAATATACACATCATGATTGCACTCCATAATGGGGATTTGTACCAGTATAAGACACAACTTAATTCTCATTTTTTCCACACTCTGGTTTTAAAACCATGGGTTAGCAAAACTAATTTCTTTACCAAACTACATAACACCTACTAATTAAGAATTAAAGATAATAACTAAGAAAAATCCAGAACGCACTTTAATGTTAATGTATACAAGATGGTACCTTAATGTTAATGTACGCAAGATCTGAAAAGAAAGAACAATTATTTTTTTCCCTACTTCTCAACTTTAAACAATGAAATGATGATAAAACAAACATGCATGTTTCCATGTAGAATTTTAAATATTCTGACTTCATCGTAGGCATACCTTCCTCATTAATATATATATTTTGATTGACAGTTCTTGCAACTTGCAACCCTTCCGCCAAGTAATGTGAAAGCATTCAGAGAACCAGTTATTAAAAAGATGCTGAATATACTGAAGAAAATTTTGGAGTGATCAGTTCTCTGTCTCACCCACTCGTAGCTCAAAAGTGTACTGATGACTTTCTCATGCTATGGATTTCTGATAATATTGTTAGATTTGTTCTAGGAATTGTATAGTCTTCTTTTATATTATATTAATAGAACAATCATTGAACTTGTGCAATTAGAGAGAAAAAATACTCTGAGCTGTATCATAGACTATAATATTTATTGGCAAAGCAATATAATTCTTTTAATTATTTTATTATTGACAAGAAGAAAATTAAAATTTGATATAGTAGGTCTATTCTACTAATATGTATATTATGATTTTGCATGATTTTTTAATAACCTGGATAGTACTGATCATTTTTAATTTCCCACTGGACAAGGCTAAATTGATTCATGCAGGCCTTAGAAGGATATTACCAACATTTATTAGATTAGGAATTTTACCATTTAAGATCTCTAAAAAAAGTGTTAGTTTATTAATGTCAACCAGCTAAAACAATTTTAAGTGCACATAATACATAGAATGTAAATTATCTTTAGTTATGAAATAACTTTACAATTCTCATTACAAATTATTTGAATAATAAAAGTCTCACCTAAGCTTAGCAATTGTTTCATTTTTCTTCCCCACGTTACTTTTCACTTTTATATCTTTTAATGACTCTTCTCATTTTGTATCTGTTATTATTTTTCTTATTTACTAAAATAAAGGTTAAAATTAGTTGACTTTTTAATAATTAAAAATTCTATAATTTTACATTTTGAAAATAAAATATATTTTATTGCAGTTTTATTTTTATATAAATTTTAATAATTTGTCATTCATTTCTATAATATCCTGTTACTGATTTCCCTTTAAAGCTAACAACATTTTCACAATGCATAAATAAATACATGTACACATAAATTCAAATTATTGTGTACTAAAAGAGACAAGAAACAGAATTACAAACATTTTGGTTCAAAGTAATCTCTGGTATTGGGCATAAATGAAAAATTACTCAGAAAAAAAATATGCCAGACAACAATGAACTGAAACTTCTACAAATTTGAACCAAAATAGAGCTCTCATCCTTTAATAAATATATAAATATGTACATAAATAGGTAAATAAATATACAGCAATGTTTGTTTGTTTTATTTTGTTTTGGTTTTTTTTTTTTAGACAGGGTCTCGCTTTGTAGTTCAGGCTGGCCCTGAGCTCAGCCTCAAACTCACATCACAGCAATCCTCCTGCTTCTGCCCTCCGGAGTGCTGGGATTACAGGCATGAACCACTACACCTGGCACTATGGTATTTGGTGCTGATTGCTGCTGAGTGTGATTCTTCACGCCCAGTAATGTATGTGGTTTCCAGGAATCAAACCCCAGGCCCTTGTGCTTGTAAGACAGGTGCCATAACCACTGAGCTAAATCCCCAGACTTATAGTTGGTAATTTAAAAATATTTTTCCCTGCTCTATTTCCACAGAAAAGATCATCATATTCTTCTATACAGCTTACTTAATTTATTGAGAAAAAGTAGTACTTATTTGGGAAAATGAACTTTAGGAACATTGATTTAAAAAAAAACAAACAAACAGATTTCAGGAGTGGTTTACAGTGTGTTGTGTAAATAATGCACTAGAAATCTGCTCCCATTCAGAAACACAAGAATTTTTTTCTTTTTCTTCTTTTATTTATTTATTGAGTTTATTGATACATTTTAGATATACATTATGATCATATTCATCATAGAGAATTTGTAGCTGTACATGATCTTGATTCTTATTTTTCCCATTACCTTGCCCTCCTTTCAACCTCTCTACTCCTATTTAGATATAAGCTTTGTTTCTGTTTTTTCCTATTACCATCAAATTTTTTCTTTCCCTTCTTTGCTCTCTCTTTATATCTTCTCCACATTGCCACTTCCCTTTGAATATTGTCTTTCTACTTCACAATGCCTGTTTTTGTTTTAGACCTCATTTATGCCTTCAGTTTCTTACACTAAAGAAATGAGACAGGATTTACATATCAATGCCCTATTTATCTCACTTATAAGTATGGCCTCATGATGAAACCAGATAGGTATAAATATCTTGAGTTTACATACAAACAAACAAGCTCACATCTTATTTAACCACTCACCTAATAGGCCTTAAATGTTCATTCTTGAATTGTTTCCTCAATAAAGATGTCACCATTATTTTCTCTTTCACAGATAACTAGATTAATTGTTTTTAATTTATAAAAGAAGGAACTTTTCAGGAATGGTGTCTTAAGATGGATTTTGGTATAAGATATATCAGCACTACAAATGCAAGTTAAACATAAACATTTTAATTCATATTTTTATTGCATTTGGAATATAAAATTTAGGTTTTAGTTAAGAAACTGGTTTCACTTAATGCAGAAGAAATAAATATATAATACCAATCAAATTTGAGATATATATGTACACACTCATTAGAAAACACGTGGAGTTTTGATCCTAAATTTTCACATATGTATTATTATGTATTAAATCTAGCGTGTGACTTAGTTTTATTATCTGTATAAAATTATAACATATTGGTTAAGAAACATAGTCTTAAATTAAGACCCTTAAGATTGGAATCTTGGCTTTGATACTTCATTTATGCGATGTTAGGCACATTCATTTGTGTTACTGGTGCCTCATTCTTATCTATGAAATTCAAACAAAAGTAATTGCTTGTATCACAGATGGTATAAGAGTAGAAATATGTAAAGTATATATTGTTAGGTGAAGTATGAATATTACCCTGGGACTTCAATGAAACATTTGGCTAGTAGACTTGCCAAGAAGAGTTAATTTCATTTTTTGACTTATTTTAAGCAAAAACATCCCATATACAATAGGAAAGTTTACTCTTTATTTAGTTTTGGCACACATATTCCTTCATCAACAAATGACAAGTTTGATACTTTCAGTTCTTTCATTCAACCTAGCTTTGTGAATAATTTCTTGGGTTAAGGCACAGTTTAAATGTGGTTACAATACCATTATCATATGTGGAAATAGAGGAGAAAAAACAATGTTTTAGTTCTGTTTTTAATTGAAATCTATCAAGATATTTTCAAGTAATTTATAAAACACTGAAGAATATGGAAATGGAAAAAATTCTTCAATAAATGTAGCTTTAATGACAATCACACATTGAGGCTAAAAAAGATATGCTCATTCAATCACCATAAAATAAATTTTGGACAGGGTTTTGATTTTTAATTTTAGATATCCCCAGTTCTGCTCCAATTTCTGCTGTGTGCTTCTGTTCATTCAGTCTTACACCAGTGATTTCATTTTCTTCCGGAAGAGTGACCTTTTAGTGTTTCATTTTCTGGAATCATGTCTCCTAATACTCCCTAAATCCAGTTCCCAGTCTTTATGCTTCTTTTGACCATTTCATTTTGAAATTATGAGTCTCAGTAAACTACATAATAAATATAAATGAACATTTTTATAGTTTTGAATGTTTCGAATCAAATAAACTGTTTAATTTTCTTCCGGAAAACATCAAGATTATACAGTGTAAAAATCTGTAGAAGATACTATGTAAACAATACTGTGAAAAAATTAAACATTATATCAAATTAGATGAAATCAACCTGAAATTGAATTAAATGTAGATTTATGTGCTTATAATTCACCGCCAGTAGGTCTTTTTAATTTCCATGTTATTTTAATAGTTTTCTGTTCCAAATGAACTAGAAGAGACATTGTTCCAGCTTTCATGTAGCTTGTAGTCATACTGAGAGAAGTGCGATGACCATGAACAGAGAATAAGAGCCTGAAAGATGAAAGTCAGAACTATGATGTCTGCAGCATGTACTGTGAAGTTAATCAATTTCTACTTTAAGTGGCTCACAGATACTTAAGATTAAAATTAAAGCTGTTAGCAAACTACATCGGTGGGGTGTGTAGTACAGTAAACACCCATGAAGGTAGAATAAAGCAATTCATTGGATGGATTTCAAGCTTCAGTTATTAGTTGTGAAATAGACTCCTTTATAGTATGAGAAAATGAATAGCTATTTGAGCTTGTACAGCCTATGAGAGGAGATAGATAAGTGGTGCATGCTGATGAGAGGTTTTCTACCAGTAAGGGATTCATTGGATATTTAAACTCAGCTACTAATTAATATCTTCAAAATCAAAGTAGCTATATTTAACTCTTCAATCTAGTTGAGAAGTTATTCTGTTTCAGTCTTATTTAGAAGAATAGAAAGTTAGTCCAAAGGGTACTTTAGGTGAAAAGATTTATAGAATTTAACTAAGGCATTACAGATCATAGATTTTTCCGGGTACATTTTTCCAACAAATGTATCAGATTTAATATTAGTGAGGTAAATTTTGCTCACTTCTTGTCCCTAATATTTATTGTTACATATTTTAATGCAATATATCTAATAATTAATCAGATTATAAAATATTCTTTGTGAAAATGTCAGGTTTCATAATGGGCAATTTTTCCTTATTGCTTCTTTACTAATCTCTGAATTCATTTATTTTTCAATAAATAAAAAAGCACTACAGCACTGTATCAAGCTTTCAAAATTATCATGAGATTCTTTTAGGTAATGTTAAAGAACTGAGCATAATAGTTTTTCTTTCTGCATCTCCATATATATGCCTCTGATATTAATGAAAATAATATTCTTTGTGGAAAATCAATTCTAATATTTCAGCACTTGCTTGTTTCATGCAACAGATTTATGGGTTTTATTGAATTTTTTTAGAAAGACTTAAGTGCTATCAAAATAGAAAAGTATTTTCATTATAGGCTATGACTGCATATCTTAGAGTGTAGATCCAGTGAAAATTGCTTACTTCACTTACGTGACTCAGGACAACTTGATGGAAATGAGATTCAAGATTCATCACACTTTCAATGGGCCCTGCAATATCTGAGACCAGTATAAAACTATGAAATCATTCATCAATTTTAAATTCTCTCTAGGCAAGCTGCAGTGTTTAAGAAGCAGAAGAATGATAAATACAAGGTTTCTCTTTCTGGGTATAGATTTCTTTAAATACTATAGATTCTCTATTCTTAGTAACACAGAAAAACTTAAAACAGTTTCCACTTATGATTTTCCTTTTTCAATAATAAATATCTTGTAAGTAACACTTTTTATCCTTTGATATAAGATATTTTTCCTGGTATGTACCTAATATTTAATTATAATCTTTTTATAAAGGAAATTTATATATTTAAAAATATTTTATCCCATTCTGCCCTCAATTCTGTTTCCTCCTTATGTATGAGAACATTGTTTCCACTTATTCCTTCAATTTTCATTTTCTCCTAGTACCTTCTTTTCTCTCTCCCTCCCATTCCTCCTCTCTTTAGAACATCCTCTTCCTACTTCCCAACACCTTCTTCCTAATTCACTCTATTCTCGGTATCAGTTTCTCAAACCAGAGAAATAATACAGATCTTAAATATGTATGTCTGATTTATTCCACTTAAGAATACAATGTTCCATCTCTTCAGCTACAAATGCATGAAAGTCATCTCCTTCCCTCTCCTTCTAAAGTCCTCCCTTTAGAACTCCATTGTCTAAAAATTACACATCATCCTTAATCATTCATAGGTTGATGGGCAGTTGGGATGACTGCATTGGATATATGTCAATGAATGGGACTCATCTTATTAAAAAATTTTCAGAAGTAAGAGAAGCCACCAATAGAATGAAGAAGACAACCCACAGCCTGGGAAAAAAATCTTACCAGCTATTCAGGCGAAGGATCATTTCAAAACAACTTAAAGCAAGTAATTGCAAATTGTAACAAACGTTTGATAATATAAGCATATGCAGAATATTTCATAATTCTACTTGAATTCTTTGATAATCATTTTAAAGTTTACTTTTGTTAATGTAGCAACTCTAATTAGTGGTTGTTTTCCATAGAATATATTTTGGTTTTGTCTTTAGTTTTGTTTTGCAGTGTGGAGCGTTTTCTTCAAGGCTTTTGCATTACATTCCAAATAATTTTTTAAATTTTTTAATCTTTATTGGTACATTACATATACACATCATGATTGCACATACATTCCAAATAATTTTTGTCTTATTCTTTGTTTCAAGACTAAGTCATTGAATCTCCATGGTTAGGCTCGAACTTTGGATCTTCCTCCCACAGCCTCCTACACAGGAAGAATCAAACATCTGGCAGTTACCACATCTGGCAACCTATGAGAGTATTTAAAATGTGTCCCACATACAATTGTAGTAATGCATTATTGTAATTAACCTTACTACAAAAGAAAACTGAGCTCAGGCTCCGTACATCCACATTCAGAGTAAATCTTTTTTGATATGGCACAGTTCAGGATCACTTGTGATTCATTTGCTCTTTATTCTTTTCTTTTGCTCCAGTATTTTAGTAGAATTTATGTTGTTTAGAATGTACTTCATTAACTTCTGATAGAAAAAATAAATAAACTACTAATAATACATGCTCAAATCTTCAGTTCTTTTAACAACCTACACACAGATAACAATGACAACCGAATGTTTATATTTTAATTCAAGGTTTATCAAACATCTCAATGCAAAAAGTTATTTCATAGTCACATTATGTGGATTGTTGCATAATAGATTTATTGCTTCATTTTACTAAATTTTGTCTGTTTTTTTGAGGTATGCATACAGATTAGCTTAGTAACAATTTTAAGAGTCTCCATATTTACCTAAGTAGGCAGGATGAATAAGTTATATTGTCACTTTATAGATATGTCTTTCCTGACAATTCTTGGCTAACTAGCTACAATTTTTTGTTTGGTTTACCAAGTTTCTTTCAATTTACATATAATTTATTTCTAGTTATTCTCTCCAGTCACTGGTAAGAGAGTATGCTGGCTTCTTAAACAACATGCTATTATAATTCTCAGTAACTTAAATAGGAAAACCTTCTTATATATATTGATTAAATATTTAAAGGTAATATTATATTTTATAATAAGTTTTTGTAAATCTGAGTATGTGTTTTGCAGTGAATAATATATGACTATAATAAAAATAGAATCTAAATGTTATATATTTGCTTCCATAAATAACACTTCATAATTAATTTGTTATAATAATATTGCCATTCTTAGACATTCAGTTCATCCCAGCTTTATAAATGATTGGAATTTTTAGAAATATTATGGAAACAAATACAGTAAATATAGATCATTTTTATGCTTAAAAGCATTACAATTGAAAATTCCTGAAATATGTATCAGACATACATGTGTATTTCTGCTTCCTAGAACTGTTAGTCCTTTTTAAAAATTTTTTTGAGACAAGGTTTCACTTTATAGTGCAGTCTGGTTCTGAGCTCAGCCTCTAACTCAGCAATTTTTCTGCCTCTGCCTCCTGAATGCTGAAATTACAGGCGTGAGCCATCACACCTAGCACTGTGGTGTGTGGTACTGATTGTTTGTGGGCGTGAGTCACCATACCTGGCATTGTTGGATGTGGTTACCTGGGATTAAACCTGGGCCCTTGCTCTTGCAAAGCAGGTGACTAAACCACTGAGTAAAATCCTTGGCCCTAGTCTTTCATATTTTCTAAATTTTATTTTGGTGAGAAGAGCAATGTATATGATTAAATAATTTATTATCAAAGATTTTTTGAGGCAAATACTGATATTATTTACTAGTGCAATGATTTACTTACCTAACAAAGAATTGTTCAGAACAAAGATATTAAGTCACATTGATAGATATAGTGTTAGTTATCCATCCCAGTGATTGAGTACTGCCCATTCAAATGGTCTCAATTATCAGGTCCCAAATAAATCTTTCCGATCTTGCATAGATACCAACAACTTAGTAAGAGAAGTATATAAAAATACATAACAGAAGGATGACTCGGAATCTGAATATTTATCCTAAACCAAAGTCAATGAAACAACAAAAATAGCATGCTGGGTAAGCAAAATAACACTATTGTCCTAATTATCCTTCATGTCCTATGTACTTTTTCATCTTGCTTTCTATTCGTTCATAAACATTTCAAGCATATCATCTGTTACTCATTAGAATAAAAAAGTCTTACAAAACCAAATAAATAATTACCTTAATACAGTGATTATCTTTGGAACTGTAATCTTAATTTGATTTATAATAAGTACATCCATAGTATTTTTATTCTATTTTTTATTGTCAGTTTTAACATAATTTTAAACATAAAATTCAGGACTGTTTATCCATTTAATATGTTTTATGTGAATTGTTTCAAGGTTTATTCTGCCCACAAATTCTTTTGAAGAATTACTACTCATTTATCATCCGAATGTGTTAGTGTTTGCTACCATTTCATATATGCATAAGCACACATATACACATACTATTTACCTTCCGTTGACTTTTAAGAAAGAAACAGGAGTTACTATTTATTCGTTCAATAAACATCTATTGAATGATTTTTAACTTCTGCTCTTAACTTTGGTGATTTTCTATCTCATATCATGGTAAAAATTGAATGAGTTTTCCATAAATACATGAACGAATCCTACAGATATTCATATTTAATTGGTTAATTAAATATCTTGTCGTCATTATTTTTCATATACTTTGTAGGTGATTTTATGCAAGTTTGAGAAATACTCTACCCATTGGGGTTACAGAGACAAACAATATATGGGTTTGTTACTGGAGAATGGAATCATTTATTTCTCTCCATCTTCTTAAGAAATACATAACAAATTGGCTGATGAAATTTGCTTAGTAGATCTCTGGTGGAGTGTAATCCCAGAGTTCATTTTACATTTTATTTCTGCTCACCTAACACACACTGGTGTTTCAGGTAAACACCTATTATGACAAATGGCTTTGAAAAAAGAAGTCTTTGTTGGTATAATGGCCTCCTGTGCTGGCTGATGTATTGTACACAATTGATTCAGTGAAGTTCTTACATTATACTTCCACTATGAATAAGCAGACATTGATACTTGCAGGAAAATGAGGAATTGGTTTCATATGCTTTAGTCATTATTTTCCTTCTAATCATTAAGGAACAGTTACTGATACACATAGAAGAGTTCCTTGTGAAAATAAAGACTGCAAAAAAAGTCTCTTGTTGAGAATATTTTATTATTAAATGCACATTTGTTTTCATTTAATTTTTTAAACAATGAACCAAATGGTAAGATCCATATATTTACCATCCATTCTCAACAACTCTCAACATTTTATCATGCTTGTTTCTTTGTATCCTTCTTGCTGTCAATGGAATATATTTTAGATGATTTAAGGCATATTTCAACTTCATCATATATTACTTCATAGATTTCAAAACATCCATTTCACTTCACAATTAAAATGCTGTTGCATATGACTTTGAGAACTGAAATAATTATGGAATGATGTTGATTACCCATTTAGTATATAAATTCTCCAAATGACTGATATGTGACTTTGTGTCATTAATTTCTTGAAGGACATTACAAGTAAGGACATAAATTTACTTATCAGAATTAATTATATTTGGGTTAGGGATTTAGCTCAGTGGTTCTGGCACCTGTCTTGCAAGTGCAAAGGCTCTGGTTCGATCCTCTGGTTTCCACATATAATACTGGGCATGGAGACTCACACCCAGAAGCAACCAGTACCACATACCACAGTGCCAGGTGTAGTGGCTCATGCTTGTAATCTCAGCACTCAGGAGGCAGAGGCAGGAGGATTGCTGTGATGTGAGCTTGAGGCTGAGCTCAGGGCCAGCCTGAACTACAAAGTGAGACCCTGTCTAAAAAAAAAAAAATTAAGTATGTTTGTAAATTGTATGACTATCCTAGATATATTTTATTCTAGTATAATTTATCTACCTTTCCTTTTTTAAATTGCATGTAAAAGCGTAATTACAAAGGTAGAGTGTATGCTTTTGTGTGTGAGTGTTAGGGAGCTTTGTAATTGTCTATGTTAATTTTCCACTCTCATAAGATGAACTATTTGTTCATCAATATAGGAAAAATTAAATGAATTATATGATGGGCTAAGTGCTAGGATACTCAGACATTTATGTAAAGATAGAAGGATAGAAAATATTCAATTTTATAGAGATGAAAATAATTCTAATTTTTAATTCAAATGAGGATTAAAATTTTAAATGTTAAATTTTAAATGTTAATTTATTTTCTGAATGTTGTTATTTATTTTGAAACTGTTTATTTGAAGTACATGTTGATAATAACTGTTGTATTTTATAATGCCATCTGGTAGCTCCAAAGCAAAAATATTATTTTATGCAATAAGATGAATTCCATTGTACTGAGCAAAAATATAAAATACAAATTCCTTTGTTTTATTATTATCAACATATGTTAACTAAGTGTGGAGAAAAATTAAATATTTGGAAAATAAAATAAATTTATAGCTCTTCTTTGGGGAGAATGTCAGAGCTATTGGGGATCATTTGATTCCATTAAGAGGGGCTCATTTTGAGCAGGCTCCTTATACAATAAAGACCAATACCCCTTCTAAATATCTTAACCCAAAAGCTAAAGATATCATACCACAGCCATACAAATATATCAATGTTTACAGCAGTACAGTTCATAATATTAAATCCTGGAAACAGACTGTGTACCCAACAACAGATGAGGGAATAAAGAAAATGTGCAGTATACACACAATGGAATACTGCTTTGCTCTAAAGAGTGATACATTTGAGACATTTGTAGGAAAATAGCTTCATCTGGTACATATGATGTTGAGTGAAATAAATCAAACACACAACCTTAAATATCATATGATATCTCTCATTAAACAAAGCAAAGAAGAAAAAGTTTAATAAATCCTATATTGAAGGACAGGAGGGGATAAAGCTCTTGCAAATGAGTAGAGGTCTAGGAGACCTTGGGCAAATTAAGAAGATGAGGAGAGAAAATGTTGGATTAAGGTATGCCATGGACAGGGACTTAATAATCTCAGTGAAGGTGTGTTTAAATATCATAAACGTGAAGTAATAACAACAAGGAATATGATGATGAAGAAATGGGGTTTCAAGGCAGACGGTGAGAAGTGAGTGGGAAAAAGGAAACCAGAAAAAGAAACAACCTGTACGATGTATATGTATTCTTTCCCCAGTGAATATAAACCTCACATACTGTAAATATCTTCAATAAGCATCAGGCATCTTTGAAAATTTTTCATTTTGAAATCACTGAGAATATATAATCAAACAATACAGTTTTCATATCACTATAGCTTTATCTGCAACCTTTTGAAAGTACATAGACTTATTTGAGTGGTTTTCTCCTTTCTATTTACGATTTAGGTTACTTAAAATACATAAATAATTTCAAAGTTACAATTACTAAAAACAAATTTTCTTCAATAATAATTCAGCTGATGATGGTCCCATTTGACCCGGCCATTGCCCTGCTAGGTATATACACACAAGAATTAAAAGACTCTTATCACAGTGACATATGTGCACCCATGTTTATAGCAGCCCAGTTTGTGATTGCTACATCTTGGAAACAACCCAAGTGTCCATCCACTGGAAACTGGATAAAAAAGCTGTGGTTCTTCTACAGAATGGAGTACTACTCTGCCATAAAAAATGATAAGTTTGAATCATTTCTACTTAAATGGAC
>PVIR01016919.1:0-35780 GCA_004026965.1 Petromus typicus
CCTATCCACTTATATTCATTGCAGTGTTAGTAATACAATACAAATGTATTATATAAACCATTTTGTTATTTGAAAACAATATATATGACAAATAACTTTTATTTTTCTACAGAATACTTCAAACTCGACAAAATCATAATCCTATTTTAACAAATAACAAAAGACAAGAATGTACAGTTTATAAATGAGGACATTCAAATGGAAGCTGAATGAAGGAATATATATTCAAATTACCAGTCATTGTGAAATACAAATTATTCACAATTAAATACCACTTAACTCCTATTAGAATGACTAAATAAGAAATATGGATTATAAAATGTTTGGTGAGATAATTTTGTAGATGAATGCAAAATAAATTATTATTCAAGAAATGGTACTGATATAATTGTCGCAGAAGAAAAAATTAAAACTACTTCCTTACAAATAAATTCAAAAGCATCCCAAATTCTAAGTGAATTAGAGACCTATTATAAAAATTTAGTATATGCAACTTTAAAAATATGCATCAGATACATGAAAATGTTTTTGAATATAAATCAAGTATTAAGCAAAATAGACAAAATTCAAATGATAATACAAAGCTAAAAATTCTACTAAAATTTAAAATTTCTTTGTGACTATGTAGATAAAGCAAAAGACAAACCATAGAAGGAAAATATACTGTAAATGTATATATACAGCAAAAGATTGCTATACAGAAACATAAAAATCTTAAAAGTCAACCAATAAAGGAAAAACAATCTGATGGACAAATCAACATAAACCCAAATAGATGAATTTAAAGAACTACGGAGAAAATAGTTAATTAAATGAATTAAGAAGTTGTCTGTTTGAAGTTAAATATGAAGTGCAAAATAAAATAATGCAATTGCACAGTTATCAATTTGGGGAAATTTTTGACAGATTTTATTCGTGAAATATTTACATTAAAACCATGAAGTTTTGATTGAAATATGACTTGTTAAAAACCATCTGCAGATATATTTTTAGAAAAATCTAGCTTGCTAAAATACATATACTTTCGGATTCAGAAACTGTGGGCATACTTATGTCCCCAGGGAAATAACAACCCCCTGCATACAGCCATATGCAAAATTGTTCATAATATCAATGTTGATATTAAAAGAAAATGGGAAAAACTTTATCACTGAACAACATGAAAATAAATGGCACTGCATACATTGAATAGCTTTCTATTTACAATAATGAAAGAGTGAATGAATAAACTTCACATAGATAATGTTGAATGAAGAAGGTAATCCGTACATACATTATTCTACTTCCTTGAGGAATAACATGCTCAGAACAATATTATAGGTTGGATAGGGGGTTGTATGCATAGGAGGTTGTATGTCTATCCTACAGGGACATATTCTAATTAGTAAAAATATGACACACTGGCTGGTAATAACGAACCTCAAATTGAGAGCAATTGTCCTCGATCAAGAAGATTTGATCGACTAGAGGCGCACAGAAGCGCACAGGGACCTCACTTTTGCATTAGTTAGGTTCCCATCAGTGGTAAAAATTGCTAGAAACTGCAACTTGGGCCACAGTTTCTGGGGGCTCGTCCGTAGTCAGCCAGCTTCAAGGCAGAAACCACAGGGCAGAATGCCGGGGCAGAGGGCAGTTGTCCACACGTGAAGGCCCGGGAGCAGGGACGGAGGGAGGGCCCAGGGGCAAGAACACCCCCTTCAAGTCACACCCCAGTGAAGGCCCTTCCAGCCAGGCCCCACCTCTGAACAGGAGACTTCTGAGAGACATTTTGGATCAAACTCTAACAACTGCTGATAACAAGTTTTTAACTTTCAAGCTCAATAGTGGCCATATGTATTTTCATGCCTGAAATATTACACAGTATATTTCAAGAAAAAAATAAAAATAATTTATCTGTTAACAGATAAAAATAAAATCTGATCCAATTCCCTCAGATGTAGAAAATATTCTCTCAATATAACACAACTTTCATTTGCTGTTAAAATTCCTAGCAAAAAAAGAGTGGAAGGCAGCATAACACGATAGACGAATATCTAAAAATTAGCAAACATCACATCTTCTGACAAAATAGTTAAATTAAATCAACTCAAAGTGGCCTGTTCTCTTTGATTATTAATGGTGAGGTCAACTGAGAGAAGCCGACCAGGACAAAGCAGAGAGCTGGGAAGGGAAGGGGGAGCGAGTGCCCCCTGCTGTTCGTGCTCCTAGTTGACACTGTCGCTCCTGTCCGCTCATCCACCGGTCTGGGAGTTCCAACTGCCAAGTAGACAGGGCACCACAGCTCCCCATCTCCTGATAATCTGGCCCAAGTTCTACTGTAATTTTTTATTAAGCTAAGCTTATTATGATATGGGAAATTTAAAAAAGAAACAGTGAAACACACTACATCCAAAGACGGCAAGCAAAATGTGTCATGCACTGAGCTCAAATTCTCTTCTCCCTTTCTCCGAAGCTGAGGGCCGGGCTGTCTGCACACCCTCGCCGAGGCCTCGACTTCCCTCTCATCTCCTCAGATGAGGCGTCCTGTGGTTGCGGGAGAGTGAAGGGAAATGGCTTTTCCTGTGTGTCTGGGTTCGGGCCACGTCTCACCGCTCAGGGGCGCAGATGATCCGGGCCTGACTTCCTGCGGCTCCGTTCGTTCGCAGGCCGGGAGGCTTTTGTCAGTCCCCCTAAGTCTGTTTCAAATGCAACAAACCACCTGGGTCTTGAAGTTCCTTTGGGGAAGTCAATCTCTCTTACTCATAGAGAGAAGGAACAGAAGAAAGATTTTATCCGAGTTAAAAATCTTATTAAAGCAATCTTCTTAGTATAAACAGAGAAAAACATTGCAATAATAAAGTCTTTTGTTTACAAAGCATTTTACAGGTTTCAAAGTACTTTTACATCTATTAGCCTGGCATTTCCAAACTCATCTGACCCTAGGATAATAATACTATTAAGTGAGGGGGTAATATAAATATCAGAAATAGAGTGCTTAGATGAATAGAAGTACCATAAAACCCTCAGAAATTAAATAATTTCCAAAAGCAATCAAAATTTAATTTTAAAACACTGGAAGAATGCTCACTGAACATAGTATGATTTTAAAAATTATTTTTAAATTGCTTGAAATGTTTTGAGACTTAATTCGGTTTTATTTACTAATGAGAGTCCCTCCCATGACTTGCATATTTGGATTCAAATCCGAGATTTATAGGACTGTATGAAACAGCACAGCAGATTTTACAATGTACATCATGAAAAAGACAGTATTTTCTCATTTATTCATGCTTTCAGATTACTGAGTAAAGTCATATGACAAAAGTAATAGAGGACACAATATATAATACTGCATTTATCTAACTCATTCTAGCCTTAGTTTTTAGACTTTCTCCATACAGATCCTTTTCCATATGCATGACACTTTATTAAATCCTATTTTTCATTTAGCAAATGTATCAGCAACGTTTTTTTCTAATTGCTTTATCAGTAATCCTCATTTTAATGGTTATATTCTTTTACAGGTTAGTGACCATCTAAATTTAATTGTGGCTTCACAAGTTGCTGGGCACTGAGATGTCGTTCAGTAAGTATCAGAGAGGCAGTAAGTATTCATGGGATGCGGCTGTTTCTTTTCAATTTAAAATAATGCCGGATGGTGAGGATTGTGCAGACAGAGTGAGCGGTCTTCACTTCAGCCTTCGTATCACTTAGCCCCTAAATCAAGGCACTGAACGTCCCTTGGACGTTCTGAATGGATGGAAGCTTATCTTTTGAACTGTCCTGAAAACGTTACTTTTCAAAATAACTCTTAATATTTAATAAAGCTAGTTTTGTCATATTCTTATTACAACTCAATTTTATGGGATCAAAAATAGTTTACTAGTTTTACTATTTTATAATGTACACTTTGCTGGCAATGAGGTTTGTGTATATTTTTATATTTGTCATCTAATAATGTTTACTTCTTTCTAAATTTTTCTGAGGAAGACAATTTGAATGATAATCTAAAACATTCACTGGAATAAAAATTAGGCAGGTTTCAAGTTTCTAACCTTATAAATCGAAATGTGGTCCTATGGCACCCCAAATGTTATTATTTTCTGAAGCACTGGGTTTGATTAACTTAGTTTATTAGTGTTATAAGTTGAAAGGAAGCTTTCTGAATATAAAATTTGTAGCTCTTTAGCTACAGAAATTATGAATATACCATTCCCAAATCCATTATATTAACAGATTTAATTTAGTTGACTGTCCAGTTATTTTGCAAACATGAGGGATAATTATTAATTATTTCAATTCAATAAATTGTTTTCTAAAATCTTCAGTGTTTTAAAATTACTTGAAATGTTTTGGGACTGGAGAAGTCTTTGCTCCCAGGTTACAGTTCCTACTTGCAACCTGTAGATTGCAAGTCAGTTGTATTTTGCAAATTATAAAGTACCTTCTGAATATTAGATATAACATCACAGAAAGAAAAAGAAAATAATAATGTAGGCTTGTTTTTCAGAGAGGGTTTAAGGACCTCAGAGATCATATCATTCTGAACGTATCTTCCTCCTCTAGTCCAAAGGGTTAGAATTGATAGCTGTAAGCACTATTTTAACAACTAGCCAAAATTTCATTTTATTTATCAGGATTGATGTACCAGAAGAATTTATACTTTCACTAACAAATTGTGTATCTGTTTTGTAAGTGTTTGACTTCGGTTATATTTTGACTGTTTCATTTCTGTGACGTCTGTGTAAATCCCAAGTGGCAGAGCGTGAATGTTGTGACCAAGTCTAGCTGGACAGAGACTGAAGCTGCCACGCTGAGGAGAGCTGGCTTAAGAACACCTTCCTCGGGGGACATATGACCCAGGCCCCACGTATGACCACAAACTCACCAAAACTGTCCTCCCCACTGCTCAGTGAGCAGCTGACATCTGTAGTCAAAAAAATATAATATATCATCTGCAATCTCAGTGTTTGAGAGAGTGATCATATGTTCTGAAGGGGTCATAATATGTACAAATATACACACTTATACATAATTGCATCCATTTTACAGATATTTTTCATACAGCAACATATGTAGTTCCTGTAATCTTTTTCTTGAGAACTATTGTTTTTCCTAAATCTTTGGAACCAAACCACACTTATCAAACAGGCAGTGGCAGAAAAGAACCCCTTCCCTTCCAGGGAAGAGGCCTTAGTGCACACCAAACTGTAATTTGCTAAGGCTTTAAAAACTCCTCAGAACCTTGTGATGTTTATCTGCCCCTTTGTTGAGACCTGGAATAATTCACAGTATTAATGAAATTTATATAAACTGTATGTAAATAAAACATCCATATTAAAGTCAGATAAATTACACCACATATCTTCTACAAGATTTGCTGTTTTTAAGATTATTTTTGAAATTATTCTCGGTCAATTAATTTTAGCGGAGTTCGCAACAGTTAAAATGGAACGCCCTCTTGTGTTCCCCTGAAGAATTGCTAAAAAGAAAACGTGTAGACCTGAGGGAAATAAAGTTAAAGAGCTGGGCAGTTTTCTCCTTTAACTGAAAACACGTTCACAGCAATTAGGTTACTTCTAGGAGGGGAGGTATTCTTGTAAACTCATTTCCAGAACTTCCTTTTTCTTCTCTCTTTAGACTTTTTAGTACTCTGCATTCTGCTGTTTTGGCTCCATTTCAGGATTTTGACCCTCTATCTTTTGCCCTAGGACAGTAGTAACTTTTATCAGTTGATCAGTGAACAAACTTTTCGAGCACATATTATGTGCCAGATACTACGTAATGGGTTAAGAGAAAGAAAAATAGAATACTTACATTTTTCTCGCATGCTATCAGATCGTGTCTGACAATCCGGATTTTAATGAATGTGTACTGAATTCTGTTTTCACAGACAGCAACCTGAAGATAAACGGAACCAGCTGCTTTCCATTATTTCAGATATATTCAAATTGTTCCTCCAAATTTCTGAGCATTCTCAGAGATATCTAAAATGAGCCTGAGAATCATTCTTGAAGTTATGCATGTTTGTTCAATGTCACATCAAGTAGGAGAAGGGACCTTCTTCCTTCCATGTGAGTTTCCAGCTGACACCCAGAAAGGCATCTTTAGCTCTCCCTGGTGGACATTTTCGATATCTTGATTTAATATGCCACTTTTAAAAATTTCTTTAGTTAGAGACTTATTGATTAGATTAATTTGTCTCGGGACAAATTAAATCATTAAGTGAGCGAAGCATACACTGAGACGGGGTCAGAAACTGGAAAAGGAAGCTAGAAAAGTCTAGAACGTTAAGGGAGACAGCACTATGGGGACGCTGGATACTACTGCTAGAAATGAGAAGATTCAAAGTGTAGGGAGAAACGCACTGGAAGGTGTGTCCCAATGACGAAAGTGATCTCTGTGTCGCTCACAGATGAGCTTTCGGAGTTGGCCACGTTGGCACAAGCGCATTCCCACAGCCGGGCTCTGGGAATGAAGGGTCAGCAGCACTCCGGGCCCCAGTGAAGCTGGAGTGGATAATCCTGAGGTAGTTACCAGAGTCGGCGTCCTAGGGAGGATTTAACTACCCTTAGAAGAAGTCCAGGAGCCCATTACAGTTTCCAGATAGAAAAAAACAAGAGAGGTTTGGGATCCAAAACAAAGCGGCTGTAAGAGTAGCTGCCTTCATAAACATAAACCTAGAAAGTATGTGACGAGCTCGGCTCCACAAGCCTCGCGTTTTGTGCTGCTGTTTTTGTGTCCAAAGCAGAATGTCCTTGAGCATTGCCCCAGTGCAGGCAACTGAATGCTGCGACCAAAAATCAGATCCCCGCGTGAAGTTGGCTCAGAGCCGGAAGTTCCCCAGGCGTCCGAGTGGGGACTGTGAATGGTGCATTCGTCTTAGGAAAATTAGTTTGTTTTTTTTCTACTTTCATATCTTTTCTCTCTTTGTAACTACCATGAAATTATTATTTTAATGAATAATAAAATGTTATTTTAATGAAGTGGGGCCTAATACATTAATACTGTATTCCCTACGTCCATTCCCATCTCTCTTACAGCATGTAGTTTCAGAAATTTAGTTTTCTGTGCTCCCATTTTTGGTAGATTTCCTCAAAAGCAGCGACCAGGCCATTCATTTCAGTATTCTTAACTCTTAGCTCCAGACGTATTTCTGCTTTTAAAAATGATTTTACAAATATGCTGCTGAGGAAATGATGAATGAAAGAATGAAAGAAATTCATTCTAATAAATGAATTGTGGAGAAACTGAAATAGCATCTGTCTATGTGCAGCTAACCATGGATTTTAAATTTCTGTTTGATATGGAGTGTCACGAGCTTGAACACATGAAAAGGGGACATAAAAGCCAATAATAATAGTAGTAAATTGCTCTGATTGTTTAGCTTGACATACAAAACACAATTCAAAAGAGGGATCTTTAGAATCTTATAAAATTGATATCATGCCTCTTTTATTTATTTATTTATTTATTTATTTTTTGCTTTTTTGAGACAGGGTCTCGCTTAGTAGTTCAGGCTGGCCCTGAGCTCAGCCTCCAACTCACATCACAGCAATCCTCCTGCCTCTGCCTCCCGAGTGCTGGGATTATAGGCGTGAACCACCACACCCGGCACTGTGCTACGTGGTACTGGTTGCTGCTGGGTGTGAGTCTCCACACCCAGTATGGTATGTGGTTATGGGGGATCGAACCCGGGTCCTTGCGCTTGCAAGACAGGCACCAGAACCACGGAGCTAAATCCCCGGCCCCGATATCATGCCTCTTAACTTCATTTTTTCTGTCAGTCTCAGGTATGATACATTCTAGGAGGTAGTGTAGGTTCTGCACTGGGAATGATGGTCTGTATGTTAGTAAGTAAAGTGTTTCACCTGCTTTGAGGATATCCATTCCCCCCCACACACTATATACATAAGCTTTGCTTATTACATTTTCTTTCCTGATTGCTTAAAGAATTAGGAGCAAATCACCTATCATTTTATCTCCACATATGTGTGTGTGCAGAGGAAAAACACACAACTTTTTTTTTTTTTTTTTTTTTTAGGTTTTTTGAGACAGGGCCTCGCTTTGTGGTTCAGGCTGGCCCTGAGCTCAGCCTCAAACTCACATCACAATCCTCCTGCTCTGCCTCCCGAGTGCTGGGATTACAGGCGTGAGCCACCACGCCCGGCACTGTGGTATGTGGTACTGGTTGCTGCTGGGTGTGGGTCTCCACACCCAGTATTGTTATGTGGTTACCGGGGAATCGAACCCAGGTCCTTGCGCTTGCAAGACAGGCGCCGGAACCACTGAGCTAACTCCCTGGCCCCACACAACTTTTTTTTAACATAATCACAACCTCATTATCACACCTCACAAAATTAAAATTTTACTTAATGTCATATCATAACTAGTTAATACTGAAAAGAATTTTAGTTTTGCTTACTGAGAATGCATATATTCACTGTCTAAAATGTAATTGTATACCCATGTGATATTCAATGATTAAAAGTGGTAATAAATCACCTGTTTCAGCTTGGTAACACTTTTAAATGCATTTGTATTTTGCTTTTCTCCGTATTATCTATGTAAATTTAGAAAATAATAGTGCGTGGATGTGAGATGTTTTTCATGCTATGCACAGTGCTCAGTGTGCAAGTCTTTGTAGCATTTATAGTGACTTTATAACCCCTCTCTAGAATTTCTTAGAGACAGCTCCAAATTACACCAAGATTTTTACCTTGCGTTTATTATATTTTTATTGTATCTTAGTGTTGCTCTTATTAAAAATTGGTGAATTCCCCATGGAATTTGATGTGGAGCTCCAGATTATTATTCTAGTGACTTTCTAAAATTATACTCTATAGAATACTTTAAAATGAGATAATTTAAATCTCCTGGGCATGGTGGAATATAAGTGTTGGGAATTTCGTTTCTGTTGTGTGCTTTGTAATACTGACAATAGAACCCACGTGGTCTTTATCATTGAGCTATTCTGCTCTATGTGTATAATATCTATTAATTATCTAATGTATTTCCAAAGTAATATTGCATTGAAATGTTATTTTTAAATTAAAATGCTTTATTAATTAAATTCTAAAAAGTATAATCTTAAGAAAATTGAACATATACACAGCAGAATATTTAGAAAATATAGAGAAATGAAATGTAGGTGATAATCTCATCATTTTATGACCTCAAGAGAATGTGTTAATAATTTACTATAAAGCCTTGTAGTTTTTCTTATCTGCTACAATTTGGCTCAAAACTTTAATATTATAATTTTTCACTCAACATTGTGTCATAAGTATGTTCTTGTTTCATTAACTATGCTTGGAAATGTGACAAGGTCTGTGATATTTCATCAAATGAATGCACTGTGACCTACTTGAATGTTGTGTCTTTACTGAGCTTATATTTTTGACCCCCACAAATAACACAACAACCTCACCTCTATATATTTCATATAATTATTTGTTTTTAAAATAATTTAAACTTACTTAGAAATTAATGACAGATCTCCTAAACTAACTTTGGCGTGATACACTAGAAACACTTTGTTTTTGTCAACCCCCAATCACTAGGGCTGCTCTGCATCACTTCATGTCCTACACACTTGGCATCTGTTCATTCCTCCTTCCATTGCCATAAGTCCACCTTGCTGCATTATCCCTTGCCAAGAAACTCCAAATTCTTCTCATTCACTCAATGTGTCATAAAAATATTGCCAAACAAAACGGCTTAAAAAACAAAAAGAAAGGCATGACAAAATAAACCAGACCTTTCTCAGAATGACAATTGGGCAGCCCAGGAGGCAGTTGATGGCTTTGGCATAAAACATCAAATGGGTTGTGCTAAAGCATGAACTTGTAGCTTTACTTCATGCCATATACAAATACTAATGCACAGTTAAGTAGAATAAAGGCTTAAATGTAATATCTAAAACTATAAAGCTTCTAGGAGAAAAGAGGAGAAGAGCTTCAGATGTTGAATTTAGCATTGACGAGGCGGCATAGATGAAATCAGTGACACATATAACAAAAAGCAAAAACAGACTAATGGGGTTACATCAAATTTAAAACTTCTGCATATCAAAGAAAACAATCCTAAAACTGGAGACAGTTTGGAATATAAGACATTTGAAAGTTTAGCTCAAATAAGAGATTATTATCCAGAATATATGAAGAAATTCTACAATATTTTTAGTTTTATTGAGATAGGGTCTTGCTTTATACTTCAGGCTTCTGTGTAGCCAAGGCCCAAACTTCTGTGTAGCCAAGGCCAGCCTAAAACTTACAGCAATCCTCCTGCCTCTGCTTCCTGAGTGCTGGTATTGCAGGTGTGAGCCACCACAACCTGGCAGAAATTCTACTGTTTAACAACAACAAAAGGGAATTCAACACAAGGTGAAAAATGTCTTGAAAAGACAAGCAGATATTCACATGGCTATAAGCATCTGTGAGAAGATACTCAGCATCATTAATTATCAGAGAAATGTAAATCAAAGTGATAATGGAAGATCATTTCACATTCATTAGAATTATTACCATCAAAGTAACAGGAAGTAGCAAATGTTGGCAAGAATATGGAAAAATTAGAATATCATGCTGCATCATCCTGGAATCTACAATGGAGTAGTTTCCATGGAAACTGGATATTCTTCACAAAATTAAACATGGAATTGCCATATTACTCAAAAATCAAATTCTCCGTCTTCTATTCTCATAATCCTTAACACACATGTAAATATGTAATTTTTTATTAACGGTGGCCCCAAGTTGGAAGCAACTTGTGTGTCCCACAACAGATCAATATATAAAGATAATGTGGTACATACCCATACTGTGGAATACTATTCAGCCTTTAAAAAGGAGTCATATCATATACTACAACATGAACGTGCCTCAAAGAAATGTCACTGAGATAAGCCACCTACTGATGTATAAATTCGACGTGATTCTACTTATATGAAGTAGACCATGTACTGATATTTGTAGAAACAAAGAAGTAGGAAAGTAGTTACCAAAGGCTAAGGGGAAAGAGAAGGGTAATTAGTGTTTCATGTATATAGAATTTCATCTTTTCAAGATAAAAAATCATACAGTCATATGAATATATTTAACAGAACTAACGTATGCATTTGGAAACATTGTTAATGTTGTAAATATAACATCACATGACTTCTATAACATTAAGACATTGTTGAAACATACCCTTTCTTTTCTTCTCTGTTTCCAAAGTTCAAAAACAACTTTTTTGCTGTGAATTATTTGATCCATGATGATTCTAATTCTACTGAGAACACTGGTCATGAGGAAAACGATAGGATTTAATACCGCCGGAGTCGCACACTTCTAGCCGTCTGCTTTTCAGAGGAAATGACTCCGGAAGACAATTAACATGCAGCGTGCGAAAGGAAGGCAGGAGACTTGGGACTCCGCCCAGCTCTCAAAGACCAGCACCACCCATTCATCTCGAAAGCAGCTCCTTTACAAACAGGCCGGTCTGTCACTTTCCAGGCCATGTCATTTCATTCTGTAAACAATCTTCCATAGTCCAGTTCATTCTAGGTTTCTCTGTTAGAATCATTCAACCTCAAACACAGCAAGCCATGTGCTTGCTTGATTGGATCTTGGTCGATTCCTTTTGTATGTAGCTTTCACACTCACCTTGTTCTTCCAGTGTGAGGTGGGTGATTGTTGAGAAGAAGTAAAATGTCAGCCTTTTACAGCCATAGAAGCTGAGTTGTCTTGTCGGGAACTCTTTACACAAACACCAAGGTCATTGTTGGCATTTCTAAATAAATCAGGGGCTACACGAAGAATAGCAGCATTTTTTGAGAACTTGATAGAAATGTGAAATCTGCAATCTCACCCCAGATCTGCTGCATCAGACACCATGCGGGGAGCAATCTGGGACCAGCAATCTGTTCTCAGATGCTGGCTAGAATTTGAAACCCCCTCTGTTCCTCAAGTCAGAGGCTGAATTCTCCCCCTAAGAGCAGTAGTGGAATTGTGACACCAGGGGGCAGTGTCTGACTATGTCTGCCTTTACTCTGCATTTACCCACCAAAGAACAAAGCAAATTTATCATAGAAATTGAGTCACAGTTACCCGGTTAGATAATTGGTTATTTAATGAGAACTAAATCTTATGGCTACTTTTTCTTCCACAAAAGAAGAAAAAAGGTACTTAGTTCACTGAAAATGTAGAATAAAAAATCTAAAAATAAAAAACAGACATCCATTACTTCATGTCTTGGGAAGCATGACGTTGGGAGGTATTATTTTTTAATTATATGACATTAAGATAGGGAAATACCTGTAGCAGAATCTCCTCATTGACACCGGGCACAGAATTTTCATTCTGCCTCTCTTTTCCCTGCAAACCAAACGATTTTGTTTCCTGTTCTGTGCCTCCAGGACAGTTACCTGTTCAGGGTCCTTCATGTGAATACTGAGCTTTAAAATAATGTACATTTTGAAAAACATTTTTTTTCTGTGCAAGCTGAGTTCTAATCAGAGCCAATCAGATGGACTTTTAGCAAGGTCTCTCACTGTCCTAAAAGATTACATTACATGCACATGACTTCATGAGGAGAGAGCCAGGCTTTCAAGGCACAAGTCCCCTCTTCCCTCTAGGACATCCTTTCTGAAGGCAGTGGCTAGAAGGACTGGGCCCTGAACTTCCTGCAGCCTTCATGGGCCTGCCTTTCCTGGGCCACAGGGAGTGGCCGGTGAGGCACTTACAGGACATGGCGAGCTTCGGCCAATGTCTCTTCCTTCTCAGCAGACCCTTCGAGCACAGAGATTTGTTTCCAACATTGTACCCTGAAGGACTTTTCTTGATAAATGACTGAAAGACAAGTATAATGATATCCTGGCCTTACCTGTTGCCAGCAAAATATAGCCAGAGCTACAGTTGCCTATTACAGAAGCTTTGTTTTCTGATGTTCTTTATTGTTTATTGTCAGCAATCATAAACCATCTAGATGGGACTCAAATGGAAGGCAAGAGTCAGGCTTCTTTACCAGCAAACTAAACATATTTTCCTGGTGCCACGGTGCATTTCAGATTGCACCACTGAGAAACACATACTCACATATTCACAAGACCACATTTCACTGTTCTCCAAACCAAATTTTGATCCATAATCAGAGAGTGTGTTTCTGGGCCAGAGACTGGGATTGCTGAGGCCGAAATGCCCTGGCCATTAAGCATTTGTACTAACACTTGTTCTTACTGGACAGTAGCCACCCTCCTGCCAACCTTTCTAAGCCTGTACTTCCACTCACGGCCCATGTGAATCATACATCTGCTTTCACTTCAGGTAAACTGGGGGCTCCAGTCAGACATGGCTGTGTTTGCTGTAATTCACTGAGAGGCAACGCAAGATGTTTGATTGACAGCTGTCAGGTCTTCACAAGAAGTGGCCAAGTTGAAACCAGGAACTATTCAGGTAGGGGGGCCTAGCTGTGTCCATCACAACTTTCAGGGTTCAGGAAGGCTGGGCTCATAATAGCCTGTTTGTGGCCACATTAGAGTGATTTTCTGTCCTTGAAGATGGGAGCAGTGTCTGCAAAGGCAAAAGTCAGGCAGGAGAATCATGGCTGACAGAAGCTGCATCTCCAGTCAGAGCAGCTGGACAATGGTGGTGAAGCAACCTCGAGCCAGGCAGGAGGCACTGAGCCAGGAGAAGAGTTGTGCCAGTCCATTCTTGGGGCAAGAGAGAAGTAAAATGAGAATGGGGTATGGCAGCCATTGGCCAACTGCCCCTACACTATTCGTGGGCTAACTTGGGATAAAAGGGAGACAGGTGTTTCTTTTCTGTATCAATATGTTAACTTGAACAAGAATATTTCATCTGCATTATTATATGCAGTTCTAATGCCTCTGTCTGTTGAGAATGCAAGCTCAATAAAGACAGGAACTAAAATGCACTTAGAATACTTCTTTTTTTGACACCAGGAATCAAATTCAATATCTTGTGCCTGCTAGGCAAGCACAGCATCACTGAGCTACTTCCCTGGCCCTACACTCACCATACTTTATAGATACAAGTAAATTATGGACTTTAAGCAGCTTACAGGCTTATCAAATATCTAAATACCAGAAAGAATGATAATCAGGACTCTGATAATAAAAGGTAGCCAAGAGGTTTTCAGGTCTCAAGCTCCCTACCACCTCATGGTAGCTATTTGTTCTTTTTCTTTTCAATCTTTCCTCCTCAAAAAAATTGTGCTTTGTTATACTAAAAGAAAAAATAAAATAGTCAGAAAAAAAGCATTCAAGTGAAGAAAGAAGGTGGGATGGTATAGAAAATGCCCTAGGGAGGGACCAGAGTAAATAAATATTTGTAGTCAAAATGCAAATTCCCCAGGACCAGCCTGATTCTAGACATGCTATTAAGGGAGTAAGAATGGTTAAGGAAAAAAAGAAAGAAATGAGAGAAAAGAAGAGAAGAGAGAGAGGAGAGAAGAGGAGAGAAGAGGAGAGGACAGGAGAGGAGAGGAGAGGAGAAGAGAAGAGGAAAGAAAGGAAAAGAGAAGAAAGAAGGGCCGGGGATTTAGCTCAGTGGCTCCAGCAACCGTCTTACAAATGCAAGGACCTGGGTTTGATCCCCAATAACCACATACCATACTGGGCGTGGAGATTCACGCCCAGCAGCAACCAGTACCACATACCACAGTGCCGGATATGGTGGCTCACGCCTGTAATCCCAGCACTCGGGAGGCAGAGGCAGGAGGATTGCTGTGTTGTGGGTTTGAGGCTGAGCAAGGGCCAGCCTGAACCTCAGAGTGAGACCCTGTCTCAAAAAATAAAAAATAAAAAATAAAGAGAGAGAGAGAATAAAGAAGAGAAGAGAAAAGATCCAAATGACAAACACAGATTTGAGGCAAAGGCATTTATTTGCAATAGTTCACCCTGCTTTTCAACCTCCCCTCTGTCTGTTGCAAATGACCGGCCCCTTCCTATTGGGATTCAGGTGTCTCAGAACAAGTAGGATTTAAACACTAGCAGGGATTCCTTAAGAGAACAGAAAGTCTAGCTGCAAGAAGCAACTATAGAGTCCTTGGGTCTATTAGGGCATGTTTTATTAATCCCCACATTTCTGAATGTCTAACACCAAGCCATAGTAGGGTCTCTTCCCACAGAGTTGAAATAGAAAGTCTCAGGGCGGGAATTTAATTCGGGACTAGAGTGCCCTGTAGTACAAGGCACTATCAGTGAGAAATAGCCAGTTCATAGGGATGTCACCTCCTGCTCCAAGACATCTTCAGTCTTCTAATTTCCATTAGCCCATTGTCGAATCCCACTCCTTTGTCTAATCTAAGAACACAGAAGTACTTAGAATTGTAGCTTCAAAATGGTGACTGATGTTTGCCTTTGTGAACCTACTTATATTACATAAGTGCTTGTTGGTTTGAGAAGACCAAAAACAGTATAGCAGTACCGTGTTCCAAGCATGGAGTGGGAAGGCCAAGTAAATGACAAACTTGAGCATGTGAAGGAAAACAAGAGGCTCCATGCAGTCCCCAAATACCACTGTAGACACTTGGGGCCTTTGCTACTGGAGAACTGTGTAGTCCTCACAGACCCGGAGCTCCATTCAGGATACCTACTGGAGTCTGCACAGCAGCACAGCATCCTGAGGCCACTGCATTTCTCCACCCCTAGGCTCTGATACCACTGCAGCAAGCTCATTCACAAGATAGGGCTCTGTTCTCTAGCTAAGTGGCTTTATCTCCTTACCCTCAGGGAGCAAGCTACCTGGAAACCTCTCTCTCCCCATCTTACTTTCTTCTGTCTCTTATACATCCCCAGCTCCTTGGAGCCAAGGCCCAGAAGGACAAAAATGACTCCAGTTTCCAAACACACATGGAGGCGTGCCCAGGGGCCAAGGTGCCCAGAACAAAAGAGAAGATGCTCCCAGAGTGACAAGATATCTCTGTGTCCCAATGTCTGCACCAACCCAGTGTCCTGCCACCGAAAAACTGGAGATTTGCACAACCACACAGATGCCTCCACTCACATTCTGCCTCTTGAGTATCAGATGTTCCAGCCATATGAGAAGCCATACTTGAACTGGTAAAATAGCTGCACCTCCTCAGTGCCTGAACTAACTGAGTACCTCAGCCCAAGCCATTGTGTTCATTGGCCCAGGGGAGCAACCTTGACTCTAGTACTGGAGTCACATAGTGCTTAGCTCCCCAAGGGAAACCTAACATTGGCTGGTCTGTTAGGTTCTCCCCAGGGGAAACCTAACATTGGCTGGTCTGTAACACTCCATCCTCTGAACTAGCCTCTGAGCTAGACCATGGATCAGGACTAGTCCTCCAGAGGAGTTGCTAAGTGACCTTACTTCTCTAGGGAATGAAGATAATATTGCACTTGTCCCATTCTGCAAAGGTTAACCTGCAGCTACACCGCAAGGACCATTCTTGGGTCCTTGATACAACTGCACACAGAACCTGGTGCTTGAGTACATCCCATGACTTCACAGCCCAGATTCACCACTCTATAGAACCCACTCTGGCACATTCCAAGTTGCTACTCTGGCCTGCTGGAACATGAGCTGCAGCTGTGCCTTGCTGTCTGGGTCTGAGTAGTGAAACCCTCCTTCCTCCACAAGCCACATCAGTATAGCATTCTGACTCCTAAAGTCAGTCACAATGACAGCCTTGATCCCTGAGCTTGAGTTACTAGAAAATGTCTCAGAGTCACCGTCCTCAGCCTGACAGGAGAGCAGCATCCACCTGTGCCTGGGAGAATAACGTTAGTCACAGGTTCTATAATAATTTAACAAGACACTGAGTGGAGAACCCTAGATCCACTCTCACTTTGAGCACCAGTGGTCTGAAACACATCACTATTCTTGCCGTGGCCCATGTCAGACTCTAAGAGGCCTTCAATAATATCTTTTGACTATGGAGAAAATGAGAGTAGGAGAAACCTTAACATTTTCATCACTGAGAATCCCAACAACTGACTTTCCATTACCAACACGAAGACTCCAACAGCCTCAGCCGCTTAAGTAACTGCAGTCCTCACTGCTGTTAGTCACACTGAAGAAGCTACACAGAGACACCATACTTATAAAAAGCAATGCAATATAATACCATAATGATTCTCCAGTGACAGATCCCCAAAATGGAAATTTATAAGTTTCCTGAAATGAAATTCAAAACTATGATCTTAAAGATATCACAAAAAAGAACCAGCCAAAAATCTTTGAACATTCAAATTCAGTGAATTAAACAAAAAATATTTGTGAAAACATCAAGGACAGATTAGATCTACCAGAATTTCTGAACTTGAGAAGAGGTTGACAAATGACTGAAAAAGAAAAAGAGAGAAGTCTGCAGAAATTATAGGATGCCATTAGACAAATACATGCACTTGGTAGTTTTAGACTCAGAAAAGAAAGAAAAAACAGAAAAAGTTTATTTAAATAAATATTTGTGGAAAAAGTTCTAAATCTTTGGAAAAATATGGACACACAAATTCATGAAACTTCAATGTACTCAGTCATACTCAATGCAAATAGTACCTTTCTAAGCCACAACATAATTAAACTGTCCAGTGTCAAAGACAAATCAAAAGATTTAAAGCAATTAGAGAAAAGCATCAAGTCATGTGCAAGCAATGGTTTAGATGCTGAGCATATTTCTAAATCATAGGCCTTGCACATCAGGAGAAATGGAATAATATATTCAAGAGTCTGAAAGAACAAGAAAAAACATAAAAAGTACCAGACAATGCTACTATACCCAGCAAAGCTATCCTCCAAAAATGAAGATATAAAAATCATTTCCAGAAAAGCAATAGCTGAAGTAATTCATCTGCACTAAACTAATCTTACAACAAACATTTCAAGCCTTTTCAATTGGAACCAAAATAGTGATAATCATTGTTATGAAAAACATAAGGAAGTATAAAATTTATTGATATAGATAAACTCAAAATCAAATTCCTAATACTTCATTAGTATAATGATAGTGTGCAAATCTTTCCAATATCTTATGTGAAAGCTAAAAGTCAAAATAGTAAAGAATAAACATAAAAATACATTACTAAGGAGCACACAATATTAAAATGTGGAAATTATGACAATAAAATATAAATTGTTGAGGAGAGAAAAGTTCACATATTTCTGGGCAAGTAAGCCTAGTTTAAAATAGTTTATGGTAACTGTGAATGCTCATGTAATCCCTCCCATAACCACAAAACAAAAAATTACACCAGATACACAAATGAGAAAGAAAAAGTAATCAAAGCCTTATACTGGTACAAATCCCCATTATGGAGTGCAATCATGATGTGTATATTTAATGTACCAATAAAGATAATTTTAAAAATTTTTTTAAAAAAAGTAATCAAAGCCTAACATCAAAGAAAATCTCCAAGTCATAAAGGTAGACAAAAAGAGAGGAAAAAAAAAAACAATCAACAAAACAACCAGAAAACATTAACAAAATGACAAGAGTAAGTCCTTACTTTTAGTAATAGACTTCAGTGTAAATTGTTTAAATTCTCCAAGCAAAAACCACTAGGATTTCTGAGTAAATTTTTAAATAAAAGATCTAGCTATATGCTCCCCATAAGAGATACATTATACTGTACAGATTTATATAAGCTGAAAAGAAAGGGACAAAAGTATATAACATATTGCAAATAATAACCCAAAGAAAGAAGAGTTTGATATACTTAACATTAGATAAAATTTAAAATAGAAATGAAGTCATTATAAAAGTCAAAGTCGTTATTTAAGATTGAGGAACTATTTGTTGAGAGGGACATAATCTATACAATATACCCAATATCAGATGACCTAAACATATAAAGCAAATATTATGGACATAAATCAATAAATAGACATGGGCCGGGGATATAGCTCAGTGGTTCCGGGGCCTGTCTTGCAAGCGCAAGGACCCAGGTTCGATCCTTAGTAACCACATAACAATACTGGGTGTGGAGACTCACACCCAGCAGCAACCAGTACCACATACCACAGTGCCGGCCGTGGTGGCTCACACCTGTAATCCCAGCAGAGGCAGGAGGATTGCTGTGCTGTGAGTTTCAGGCTGAGCTCAGGGCCAGCCTGAATAAAAAGCGAGACCCTGTCTCAAAAAAACCTTAAAAAATAAATAAATAGACAGCAGTATAATACTCAATTTAACAGTGGGGTAGAACAACCAGATGGAAAATTAATGACTAAATATTGGACTTGAATTACACTTCAAACCAAATGGTTCTAATGTACATATATAGAACTTTCCATCTGTGATGAAATGTCAACTTGAGAAGTTTGGTTAGGAGAAGCTTAGATAAACTGGCTCAGGGATTTGACAGCCTAGAAAGTGTGGAGGACCCACCCAAGGCCATGGTGTGACAACCTGCTAGGCGTGTCTGGGTGGGTCATGGGGCATGGCCTTGGGTTTGAGCTCTAGGAGTGCAGGCCTGGCCTTGCCGTCCCTGCACTACTCTGTGCTGCTTCCTGCTTGCTCTGGACGAGGCAGCCTGGCTCCTCTGCACTATGCACCAGGAGTTTTCTCTTTTATAGTCTCACGACCGTAGACTGGAATCTCTGGAGCTGTGACCTAAACTAAACCTTCTTTCCTTTAAGTAGTGAGTGTCAGATACTGTGTCCAGAAACAGGAAAATGGACTAATACAGTTTCCAAACTCTGGGAAACATAAAGCCACATCCTACTTAAGGAATCTTCCGGAGACAGGTTAGGTGGAGAGTCTTTTATTTACATTCTTCAAAGAGTAGCGATTTCTTTACTAATATATGATGCTGCAGGTTGGCATTAAATAAATACAATATCCATTATAGAAAGTATTTTCTATATTATTATTGATATTGGTACTTATAAAGAAAATTAAATATTTAATTTTAATCATCAACCAAACCATAAAATGTGATCCATCTTCCTTGCTATATATATACTTAATATGGAAGAAAATATTGTTCTCTTACTTTGTTGGGAATATACAGAAGAAACTCAAGAGAGTAACTCTTCCCTAATGAAGTGGCTTCTTATTTTCTAAATATATATGCACAAAGATATATGTTGAAAGTCAAGATTGCACATTCAAAGAAGATTGCATTTTCAAAATAAAACATTAATCATTGGACTCAAAAATAACCCCTAACATGTATATTTTAAAGGTATAAAAGCTAAAAGATTCAGTAGGGTTACTTTGGAACTTATGAGTCCTTAGATTTACTAAAAATCTGCTTATCAAATTATCCTCATTAATTTTACATTCAATGTTAATTTTTCAAACAGTGTATATTATGACAATGGAGTTATATAATTTGAGACAAATGGGAGACTTGTAAACAAATCTTTTGCTACAATAGTTTCAAAATTGAAGAATCAAAGATATTAATAAAATACTTCAAACTACAAAACTTAATCATCAAATCAGGAAACAAATTACTATAAAATTTTTATTATCTCAAAATAATTCCCAAATAAAGAGGTGTGTTGGGGTGGTACTGCTGAGAATGTTCTGAAATGGTATCATCGTATTTTAGAAGGCTAGATATTTTTTACCAGTCTGCAGACAATAGATTTTGGGGAAAAGGAGAGAAATTGGTATAGATCTCTTTGACTTTTCTAAAAACTAGACTAAATGGAATTAAACCTGCCATATTCAGTTACACAAAAAATGTCTTTTTGAATTGCTGGTTAGTACATAAAAACTAAACAAGGAATATAATTTTAAAAGTCTTTTTCAAGTGTTCATTTTTCCATCAAAATTGATAATGGAGTTCAGCGTCGTTCCTTTGTCTGCCTCTAACAGGTCCTGTTGAGTCATGTGACACAGCCCAGTGTTGCCAGACATGGGCTGTCTGACACTCTCCACTGGCGTTTTCACAGGAACAAGATTAGAGAAATGCACCGTGGAGAGGCACAGGGAAGTTTTCAGCAGATACCGGGGATAATATCATCATTCACCCAAAAGGTCTCAGGAGTCACTTTTCTTTAATTCAAATCTTTATTAGTACATTAAGAATACACATTATCATCGCATTCAACACTGAGAGTTTGTACCAGAATATGACACTTCTCATTTTTCCCCTCCTCCCACCCACCCTACAACCCTCCATCCCCCCTGCACCCCTCACCTCCTATATACATAAGCTTTGTTTCCTTTTCTTTTCATTATGATGACATTCTTTTTCTCCTCATTCCTGAGCCATTTTTACTGACAGTGCAGGGTGCATGCATGTGTTAAAAGTGAAACAAGTTCTTTTTCTAGTCAAAGTCATCTTTTCTGACTTTGGTTTCGTGTATTTACTGCAGAACCTCCTAAAAGCACTTTTTGTATCTCATTTTGACAACTCAAAGCTGACTACTACAGAGACTTGGTGCCCTACTGAGGTTGCAAACTAGTAAGGTGGAAAGCTAGAGCTCATAGCGGCCATCTTGTCACAGTGTGAGCAGAAAGGAAAAGAAAGAGATGAATTTCTAGGATCAACCGTACTTGAAGTCAGAGTTACTCTTAGATTAGGGGTTTTATAAATGAACATTTTTTTATTTTAACTTTAAAGCCTAATCTAGTTGAGTTTTCTGCCTTTTGCATGATAAATAATCCAAACATTAAGCTGATACATGGCAGAACCAAAATTTAAACCCAAGTTTCCAGTTTTAATCCCTTTTTAACACAATATTTAGATTTGATTTAATCTTTACTTACCTCTAAAGAACAAGTAAAGTAAGATTTTGTTCCAGAAGGTGCCTTAATGTTAAATACCCAGAATGAGATCTTGACTCAAATACTTATGTGCAAATAATTTATTCAAAATATGTTACCAAAGTAACTGACAGGGGTTGGGGGGCCAAAACATGAAAAAAGAAACCAAACAAGGGTAAAATTTCCAGCAAAGTTCTGACTTCAACCTGATTCCCAAGGTTGTTCTGGACTGTTTGATCTCCAACGTGTGTTTCCAGGAACAGTACTGGCCTTTCTCACTGATTTCCAACAGCCCTAACAAATGAGCAACTGTGCACTGAATGAACACGCAAATGTACAGCTACCTACTCTGTCTGCCCTGAAGGCAAGATATTACCTCTGGTAATGCAGGAGCAATCCTTTGAAGAAGGGCGACGAGAAGCAAAGCACTGACCATCTTTGCACAGTAAGTTGAGATAGAATGTTTGCTTTGGATGTATTCTGCCAGGATCAGCTTTTCTTTTTCTTTCTTTCTTTTTTTTTTTTTTGTTTGTTTGTTTTGCTTTTTTGAGACAGGGTCTCACTTTATAGTTCAGGCTGGCCCTGAGCTCAGCCTCAAACTCACATCACAGCAATCCTCCTGCTCTGCCTCCCGAGTGCTGGGATTACAGGCGTGAGCCACCACGCCCGGCACTGTGGTATGTGGTACTGGTTGCTGTTGGGCGTGAGTCTCCACACCCAGTATTGTATGTGGTTACTGGGGATTGAACCCCGGTCCTTGCACTTGCAAGCCAGGCGCCGGAACCACTGAGCTAAATCCCCGGCCCATGATCAGCTTTTCTTGAGGGGGACATTGAAGTTAAAACTATGGAAAAGCTCTCACTAAAGTGAAGTGAAATTTAAATATAATTTGTTTCTGTCATTATTCATGGCCAGAAACTTAAGGTCAGAAACATCCCCTAGTCTGTGAATTTTTCACATTAATAAAAAACTTTCAGGAAATATTTTTTGATTTCTAAATTCTTGGCCTCATCAACTTAATTGTAAGTTAACCATGTTAACTTCATTAATGTGAATTTTTTCACAGGTACACTGAGAAAAATAACACAGCCTATACTAATAAATTGTATTAAAATAAATGAAAGGAGGCATTATAACAGTACCTTGTAGTGAGCTATTTTCATACTGTAATGGCCTGAATGAGTCATGCCTTCATTCCAAACTCATATGACGAAATTCTAACCCTCGTACCTCAGAATGTGACTATATTTGGAGATATGGCCTTTAGAGATATGAGTAAGTTAAAATGAGTTCATGAGCATAGAACACAACACAGTCTGTTTGTAACTTTACAAGAAAACATCTGGAACCCAGAGACACCAGGAATGACTGGAATACAGAGAAAAGACAGTGTGGGAGGATATAGTCACAGGTTGACAATTTTCAAAGGAGAGAGGTTTGAAGGTGAACTAATCTTCCCTTCATCTTAAACTTCACAAATTTTGGAGTTTGGAGAAAATAAATTTCTCTTACTTAATGAACAGTCTCTAGTCTTTCTCTGTGGCATCCCTAGAAAATTAACACACAAACATGAAACTCTCCTGTCCTCTTTTCATTCCAGTATCCATTCCTGGATATATGTGAGGAGATGGCTATATGTCAGCGTTAATCTGTCTTCTGCATAGTGTTTTGGGCTTACTGTGCTGAGGATTTCCCAAACAAACTCTTGAACAGAGTGGAATGGCTTTCCAGAAGGAACCATTAAGTCGACTCATGTTCCATAATCTCCCACACTGTGTTATCAGCAGGCAGGAAATGATTCTCAAGTCTATAGCCCATAAACCACAGACATATCAGCATGAGAACCAGATGGAATTAAACCAGGATCTATTTTCAGACTACTAAGCAAAGATGGATCGGAAGGTTACATCTCTCTTTGCTTTCTTGGGTCTAATTTCTGTTTGTCTGCTCTATAAAAGCTGCTTAGGAACACTAGGTACCTAATAAAAGTTAAGCAAACTTCCATACATATCTATGAGTCTGAAAAAATACATCCATAAAGTCAGTCATAAATTTCCTTCCAAAGAGAAAAATGTTCCTAAGTGATTTTTATTAAAATAGTAAGTTCAACAAATAGCTCCAGAAACCCAATAAAGCACTTCTAAATGGAAACAGAAAAATAAGTTAAACAGTAGAATAGTTATTTCAAAACATTACTTAATTATGGAAGCAAAATGAATACCTTGCAATACAATCAAAATATCTTTCTAGATATTCATCCATTTGAAATTCACAAAAACAGAAAAAAAGGACAAAGTTCTAAAAAACTTAGAACTTAAGGTCAGAGAACTAAATACAGCTTTGGGTTAGATCAAAGCAATATGTAAAGATAAAAGGACACATCAAATTTTACAGCAGTTCTAAATGTATGCAACTGATATAAACACGCACGTAAACATAAGCTACTCTCGGATTGATTATCATCCTGTCAACCAAAATGTTTGATTTAGTGCACTGTTTAACAGAAGTTGTTTGATAAAATTTTAAATTGTATTTTTTATATTTCACTTATAATCAAATACAAGAAGCCAAAGGTAAGAATAGAAATAATTTTCTTAAATTTGAGTCACTCTTTAGAATATGCAAAGACATATTTAGATCAATAGAAGATCGGCTTTGTAGTCTCTTAGGGAAATTAGAATAAGGAATTCTCCCAGCGATTCTTTCTCCTGTCCTTTGGTTAGCCAGGGAAATCCAGAAATCTATGTGCAACCTTCACTCAGGTTTCTCATCACTGAGCATAAAACCTGACACCACAGCTTCAAGGGAGGTTTAATTCTATTTATGGTTTCAAGAGATTCAGTACATGATTGACAGGCTTCTGGGTAGGAACACCATGACGGAAGGATGTGGTAGAGCGAAGACGCTTAGTTTAAGGGGGCAGGAAGCAGAGAAGGTGAAAAATACCAAAGAAGAAGGGGCAAAGGCCAGATATAGTACCTAGTGTCATCTCCAAAGTCACCCAGAAATGTGCTCCATCAGTCCCCCAAGGGACTTCCAACATATTTAAGTTGATCTAGTCACACTAGAAAGTACATCCCCTGAGGTCCCAGAACAGAAGGTTCCAGTTCACTTGTTCAACTTTGATCCAAAGCATATAAATCTATATTCAAGCACCTGGGCCCATATTCAAATAAAAAAACTATGTGATTTACTATATTTATCATAATATAAATATCTCAGAGTAGCTCAGAGGCTTCACTGCAGAGTTTGGACAGCACATTTATGGTGACTGTGGAGGACATTATGCTAGGTGTTGCTTTCTTTGTAGGACATGGGAAGAATATTGGATTAGGTACTAGCTGGTCTGGGGTCTGGTCTGGGTGCTTTGACTAAACACTTGTGGGGCAGTGGTCAAGGTGTCTGGTTTTGGTCCTGCTCCTACGCTATAAAGTGAAGGCCTTGGAGAGAAGATCTTGAGATACAAACTCTGGCATTTTAAGGCTTTCTTTGAAAATTGATAAAGGTTATTCTCTATAAATAGATGGATAGTAATAGTATTAAATGATCATGTCGTGTGTAAGAAGCATACGCATACATGTTTTAAACGGACTCTCCAGCAGTAGAATCAGTAGACGTTTTAGCAATCCAAACTGGTGCCATCTTGTACTGGGGCTGATTGGAGGAAGCCTGGAGGCAAAAATCAAAACACATATTCTGTTCCCATTTCCTGTCAGCATTCAAGGAACATGAAAAGCGGCATTGACTAATAATATTTCACTCTTGTGCAGGGGTAAAGTGTAGCCTGATTTTGGAACCAGGCTGCAAGGGGCTCAATTCAGCTAGTGAGTGTTTTAGTTCAGTTAAGCATCCAACACCCTGCAGAGAACCTATGCGTGAATGAGCCCCAGCGAATAAATTATTCAATTCTCATCCCCCCCGCCTCGCCTTTTCATAAAGCTCCAAGTACTTCTTCAGGTTCACAATGAGCTCTGCTCCTAGAGTGACACAGACAGCTATGTTGTGTTTCATAATTTCCAAAGAATGGCTTCTGGGGTTTCTGAATGTCTCAGCACCACATTAGTTAAAAAGGAAGAGTGTGCAGCTTTTTGCTTATGAAAAGTCATTACACTTCATTTTTGCTTGTGTTTCATTGGCTAAAGCTCACAACATAGACCTATCAAACTGCTAGGGACACTGGGAGATGTAGTCTTGTGTGCCAAAGGAAAGGAAGAAGTAGGTTTGCTCAACAAGTCTCCAGTGTGAGCACAGTCTGCCTCTCCAATACCAAGTTTATACTTCATGCTCATGTTCGGAGCTTAACTCCTCCCCAAGGGAGATGACTCAAGCTCCATTCAGTCTCAGCATCTAGCCCACGTCCAGACTCCGAGTCATTTACCATCCTCAGTGAGGTCTGGATGTGGCCCTTCATGAGCTGGTGACTTCTGAGCCAAAAGTCAAAGTGTCTGCCTGACCTTCCCAGCACTGGAAAAATAGGTTTAAGAAAAGAAAAACTGCAGTAGAAAATCCTCTAAGAAACAGATAAGGAATCCTCAGCACTTACCACAGAGAAGCAATTACCCTGGTTTTCAGACAGGAGATGAGAAAAGTGTCCTGCTTGGCCCCAAATCAGCCCCAGCCAGTTGCATAGGCCTGGGCACCCATTTTCTGTTGCTAATAACAATGTCACAGCCTGGGTCAGTTCTGAAGGTGAGGAGTATTTGGTTCATGATTCTGGAGACACAAGGTCTGATGACTGCATCTCCTGATGGCAAGTTCCAAGGCGACCAGGGAATCACATGGCCAAAGGCAGGGAGTGTGTGTGTGTGTGTGTGTGGTCTCCTTTCCTCTTCTTAGAAAGCTACCAGGCTTTCAACACAGGGGCCCTACCTTAATAACTTGGATAAATTCCTTGTCACCTCCCATGTGCCCCACCTCCAAACACCATAGTGGTATTATGTTTCCACTCTCTTAACGCCTTCTGATAGGGATTAAATTTTGACATGAGCCCTTGAGGTACACCCCAAACCTATTCAATCTGTGGCACTGAGCCGAAATCCACTAAACTTCATTAGAATTCTTCATATTGATTTATTCTCTTGCATTCTCCCCATGTCAGCTCAATAGCAGCTTCTTCAAGCTAGCAGGAACTCTCTATACTCCTACAGGAAAGCTGTCTTAATTTCCATCTCTGCACTGACTCTTAAGTCTATGTTTCTCAAAGCATTTTTAAAAGCCCCACATCTCTTGTTGTTTGGAATTTAGAAGCAGTCAGTCCTTCAAAGTTTTGAGGTACCAGATCTTTGCATTCCGCGCCATTTCAGTTGCGCCTGCGCACTGGCCAGTGCTTCCCAGAGCTTCTCTCTTCCTACAGCTCCCTGCTCACAGCGGGAAGCACAAGCCATCTCACAAGACAGTGTGGTTCCTCCTGAACGCTGTAGCTTAGTTCGCACTTGCCTTTCAATTACTACAGGAAACAAATTGAAGAAAAGGTCTGGCACTCTGTAACATGGCTTTCCATCTCCTCAGCTCCTAACTTGCGCTTTCTCACTACCCCTAAGCCAGCGTCACTTTCCTTTAAGGTTTTGTTGGGGCAAGAGCCACACGAAGCTCCTAATTGTTTTTAAACAGGTTGGGTAATAAACAACTCGCTGCTCTGCTAACAAACCCCAAAGACATATTCACTCACATTCACTCATGCAGGATCGAAGCTGAGTGTTTCGTGTGTGTGTGTGTGTGTGTGTGTGTGTGTGTGTGTGTGTGTGTGTGTGTGTGTGTGTGATCTTCTCAAGGCATTGCCGGACGATCCAAGCTCTGCAGGTCCTCTTGCTGCTGCCTTTAGAGTGTGTCATCTAAGGCACTGCTTCTGTCTCCTTGGAGCCATGAAAGGGGAAGGACTACGGGGACCCAGTGCCGATGCTGTCTGGGCCAGGGCTGGAACTGTGTGCTGCCTTCTGCTACTGTCACTGGCTACAGCAGCGCTGCGAACTGCAAGGAGATGGGAAAATACAACGTAACTCTGCACGACTTGCTATAAAATACAGACTCTCATTTTTTAAATTTTTTAAAATGTAAATTTATATCTTCATTGGTACATTATGAATACACATCATCATCGCATTCAACATTGATAGTTTGTACCAGAATATGACATGACTTGATTCTCATCTTTTCCCCTTTCCCCCACCCTACCACTTCCCACACCCTGTGTACATAATCTTTGTTTCCTTTTTTCTTTATTACTGTCACATTCCTTTACCCCTCATCAAGTTTATTACTGTACAAGATACACCCTCATTAATCCCTCTCAGAATATTCTAACTTTGACAAAACTTAGCCCATTTTTTCTTGTCAATTTCTGGAGGAGGTCTGGAAGTCCTCTTTCATGAGTGTCTATAATTGCACTGTCATGGCTGACCTCCATGTTCCAAATCAGTTTGAAAAATTTTCCTTTCATGGTCATTTTGACTTTGAGATTGAGCCAGAACTCACTTTGTGTCACATTCAGTAACTAAAATGGATGAGGACACACTGTAATGATTTTATTTGACAGAAATTACCATAGACATTTGATTACTGAGAGGCAGGCAATCATAAAATACAGCATATATTTAAATTAAAAATTATTGCAATGTAAGAAACATTGCCATCTACCCCTTTCAAGATACTTCCCCTTGCTTCATATGCCTTAAGGGTATCTGACAACTGTCATAATTGTCTTTTTACTTTAAATGCCCTTTCTATCCACATCTTCTACTACTCCCTTGTACTCTCGAGCCTGGAAAGAAGCAGCAGGTTTGTGATAGCCAGCTGGCCTATGTGATCCAGCTCTGTTTAACTCTGAAGTGGCACCTTAGCTTCTCACCTTCTGGTCTTTTCCTCTTGCCTTCAGAAAGTGAGCTGCCTTTTCTGCCATGGCCCGCTGCCGTGATTTAGTGCTTTGCCACAGCCCCAAACCAGTAGGGCCAACTGACTGTGGACTGAAACCCAAACTGTGATTCAAAATAAGCCTTCCGGCCTTTAAATCTGATTACATCAGATATTTTATCACAATTATGATATGATATTGATTCATCAGATATTGTATCACAATAATGAAAACTGATGATCACTCATTATGTGACTTTGAACAATTTATTTGACCTCTCTATGCTTCTGTTTTCTCAGTTAGTGACAGCAGGTAGTGATTTTATTTCATTCATTCATTTTTCAGTACTGGAAACTGAACCTAGAGCCTTCCCACTGAGCTACATTCCTAGACTCTTTTTTTTTTTTTAGACAATCTGTCATTCTTTCCCTTGAAATTTTAGTTCTCCTGCCTCAGTCTTCTAAGTGGCTAAGATCAAAGGCATGTGCCACCACATCCGGCATGATTTTAAATACTTTGACCTGTGTAAAGTCCTTGGGACAGTGTGTGGCATGTCCTGTGTACTCTCCTGACTTAAGTGAATCACCCACATGACACACACTCAGGAACAGACGTCGTGGTCGGTGGTCCCAGGTTCTGGAACCTCGTTTCTTCTTCAGTGTCCTTTCCTGAGCAGTGCATGATATTCTGAAGGAATTCCTTTTACTTTACTCCTACACATTGGATGGGAAAAGCTCTTTTAATTCAAGGAAAATCCTAATTTTCTGATTTAATTAATAATACTGATGTCTTATTGACTTCTCTATATATTCTTTAAATGTGTTTATTCATTTCCTCCACAGTGCTAAAGTATGCAACTGTTAACCAAATTAATTTCCAAACAGACATCTTTTTATTTTGTAAAATCTTCCTCCAAAAAGGCCTGGGATTAGTCAAAAGTGAAAGTATCCTGTTCGAGAAGCAAATGGGAAGGGAACTTTCAGAACACCAGACGGGAAGAGTGAGGCCTAACGCTCAGTGGCTGAGCCCTGAGGAGAAAGAGGGCACGCATGCGCACTAACATGCTGCAGAGAAAAGTAAAAACACCTGAGGTGTACATAGGTAAAACCAGGCTCAGTACAAGTTCTGCATAGCCTTGTGCATTTTTAAACGCATATAACAACTTTGTAGGGATGAAATTCACATACCTTACCATTCACCCATTTAAACTGTCAATTCTGTGGCTTTTAGCATTTTTACACATGAGGAATTATCATAATTAATTTAATATCATTCCCAGGAACTAAAACACGTTCCTAACATTTAGCTGTCTTCCTCCACCTCCATCTACGAGCCCAAAGCAAGAAACAATCTAATCTTTCGGTTTCCCTGGCTCTGCATAGTTCCCGTAACAGCCATACACTCCCGGGTTTGTGTTTTGAAGGTTCCTTCATGTTGTTTCATGTCTTATTCCCTCATTTATAATATTTTATCTTGTGGAATAATGCATTTTATTCATCCATAGCTTGATATACTTTTGGGTTGTTTCTAACATTTTATATTTATTGCAAGGTGGGGGGGAAAGGGCAAAAATGAAAATCAAGTTATGTCATATTCTGGTACAAACTCTCAATGTTGAATGCAATGATGATGTGTATTCATAATGTACCAATAAATATTTAGGGAAAAAAAAGTACCTGAGGTGAAGCTGTTTACCTGGAGAAGCACCGTGGTGGGTGGGAGACAGGTGAATCCTGTGGACTCTAATTGCCCGTGCCTGTGTCTGAGTGAATGGAGCCAAGGTGCGCCAGTCATTCAGGGCTCTATGTCGAAGGGAGACGTGAGCCCATGGCCCCCAGGTTTTAATCTGTTTCTGTGTCTCTTTATTTTTCATCTTTGTCACCCCTTGGTCAAATTTGAGCTTGTAGACTGGTTCCTATACGAGAGTGACTTTAACTTCTGGGCCTTAAAAAAAAAAAAAAACCTCAATTGCCAAATAAAAAATAAGATCTCTGACATAGTCTTTATAAATAAATTGAGTTGAGGAGAGTTTTTCAGACAAAGTAGGTATTTTAAGCCAAGGTCAAGCTGGGGCGTGGTCTGGACACTTATTGATTCATTTTGTCGTGGGTATGCTGAACCCTTTTCCAGATACTCTGGCCTAGTCCTTCACGGGATTTTCTTTCATTGTGCCTCCTTCCAAATATCAATGAAGAGCATGTGTTGCTCTTCCCTCCGGGTCAAAGGCCGGGAGGGGCAGCGCTCGTGCACAAGCATCTCCCACCTGCCCGCCACACAGCTGCACTCCAGGCTGTGCTCACACCACCCCTAGCTGCCTGGGCACTGCGCTGAAAATGTGCCACTTGCCTAATACTCTCTTCATGTCATCATCGTCGCCGAGCTGGCCCAGAGTGTCCAGGAGGGCTCACCGAGTTCCTCCCTCACATTAACACTAGTTGCTCCTTCTCTCTTTGTTACTGACATCTAGTAGATATCTTTCCTCTACCTAAACATAAAGGTTCTCAGTCCTAGATTACTCACTTCAAAAGAACTTTATCCAAATGATGATGATCAGGCTCCACCGAGGAAATTCCTCCTGCTCTCAAATTATCTGGGCATCGATACACACACACACACACACACACACACACACACACACGTATATACATACATGTACTTATATATGCAAGTGTGTGTATTTAATTTCTTGGGATTTATAACCTTTGTCTGTGATGCTGGAAATTGAATGCAGGTCCTTCATGTTTTGATAATCTGTTTCTACCAAGAACTGATTGATATCCCATTGTCTGTATGTACGGGCAGTTGTACTCTCATTGCCTGATGAAGAACATCTTGGTTGCCTCCCTGTTTGGGCAATTATGAATACAGCTTCCATGACACCTGTGTCCATATTTTTATAAACATATGGGCTTCTAATTCATTTAGACAAAGGCTAACAATCGTGATTGCTGAATATTTAGGTAGATAGAAATGGAGTTTTAAAAATTAATAAGTTTTTACATGATTAAATGTTTATTTTTCCCTCAGAAATAGCCAGGACCTCCATGTCTGTGTCATAGTTTGAATCTGAAATGTTCACCCAAAGTCATGTGTTTGGAAGGCGAGAAATGATGTTTTATGCCCTTCTCTCTTTTTTTGTCCCTTCTTTTAAACTCCCCACTCAGGAGAATACACTAGTGCTCACCTGAAAATCAAAGAACCCTGTTCTATCTTCCAAGTCTCAGTATATTTCTTAGCCGTGGCTCGAGGTTAAAGGGCATTTGTTTCTCTTGTTTTCCACAGTGTCCATAAGAAGCTTTGTTTTGTCTTGTTCTCAGGATTCCTTTCTTCCCTATTTACTAAATATTCTTGTTGTATGACCAGTAGATGGCAGTGTTTGTATGCTTTTCTCTTCACAGAGGCTTGGAATGAAATCAACAGAGTGGAATCAGGGGTTTGGAACAGTATCAGAAGAGCCCCTAAAATGAACATTATCCAGGATTACTTAGTTTTGTTCATTGAGAACTAGCAATCTTTTCATATTTATCATTAAACTTATTTATTCCTTTTTTTTTTTTTTTACTTTGAGACAATCTCACTTTTGCATGAAAGTTGCAAGTATAGTATAAGAACTTTAGATTGTTCAAAATCTTGTGGTAGTAAATTCCTGATAATACTCCATTGCCACAGGATATTCTATGTGCATTTCCAGCAGGGATACTCTCCTGAAGAGCCATCATATAGCCATCAGTATCAGGAAGTTAATGCTGACAATACTACCCTGTAATCCTGTAACAGAAGTATCATTCAAGTTTTACCATTGTCTCAATAATGCTATTTATAATAAAAGATTCCAGTTCAGAGTCATCCGCTGTGTTTAGCTATATTTCATATTATTGTCAGGTTGGACTCCTGGCTTCCATGACATTTGTATTTTTGGGATTATGTACAGTTCTGATTTTGTAAAATATGCCTCAATTTTGGATTCTCCGAGTTTCCTTGTATTACAGTTGTAGGTATTGGTGAGGAATGTGACAAGGTTTCAGTTTGTCTCATTATTGGCAGTGTCAGCTTTGATTTCTTTCTCACAGTGCTGTCTGCCACCCTTCCCCATTAAAAAATATTCTTTTCTACTTTTAAACTAATGAGACCTTTGGAAGGAGGTACTTTGAAAAGAGAATTATGTTATAGTTTAGATCTAATATTATTGGGAACAATCCTATTTGGGAGTAGTAATTGCACATTTAGATTACAACTAGACACAGCTTTCCTGCCTACAGGCCATCTATGACATATCTGGACCTGTGATACTCCAGGGAAGAACTACACCAGGTCTTTCATCTACATAATTCTTAGGATGGATGAATATACTGCCCTCTCAGTGACCTGCTGACCTGTCATATTTGTTATTTCTGATTTATGGAAACTACTGCCCTCTGAATAACCTATCACACTGCCTGCTCCTGATGTACTGAATAAAAGCTGTGGCAACCTAAAGTCTGCTATTTTTGCTATCAAGAGTATCATGAATCAGGCCCAAGCTCAGCTTCTTCTCTAAGTCTCATTTCTGTCTATTATTTTGCTTTGTGTTGTTGGACTCACAGGAGACTAGAACTTACTGCAAAGGTTCTAATTACAACCCCTTTCCTCTGTTCCCTACAAAAAATGTCCCTCAAAAATTCGTGTATTCAGAGGTGAGGCCTAGTGGGAAGAAGAGGGTCGCTGAAGATGTGACCTGGAAGGGTATATTCTTGTCCCAGCCCTTCCCTCCTCTGTCTGCCTCTTCGTTGCCATGTGATGAGCAGCTTTGCTCCACTAGGTCCTTCTGCCCAGCCCCTCCTGCCTTGGATTCAGCCACCAATGGCCTGAAACCAAAGAAACCAGACCAAAATAAACTTCTTTAAATTGTAGATGTTGAATATTTTGCCCAAAAGATCATATTTGTCATCAAACTTCTAAATTTCTTATTCATTATTAGTGCAGGGTACTATCATACTTAGCAAGTACAGCTTTTTGTGTCTATAATAAAATACTTAAAACAGGATATTTAGGAAGGAAAATTTTGGAGTCTGGAAGTCCAAACAGCACAGCACCCTCAGAGAGGTGTACCCTTTGGCTGAATGACCTCATGGCAGATGGCAATAGTGGGAAAACGTAAAGGAGCCAGAGGATCACATCTTGGTACAAAAAGCAGAGTCAGGCTTTGGGGGTTGGGCTCAGGCTTATATAACAACTTGCTTTATGAGACTTTACTTCAACAGAATAATATCTCCTTCTGAGAATACGCTTCCAGTGACCAAAGGCCTTCTTGCTAGGCCTTCCTTTAATCATGGGAACTTTGAGGTAGGGACATAGTTTCATAACAGGAATGGATTATTTATTTTACAATAATAGATTATTTATTCTGATGCTCAAATGATATTGGACTTAATTGGTGCCATCTTCTTTAAGATATCTTCTATGTCCTTTTGATAAGCTCTGTCATCAGTTTCTCGCAACATATGTTCATCAGGTTTTCTTGCCTCAACATCAGCAGGTATAATTTGCAGCCATTATACCTGGGTGCTTTGGTTGTTGAATGGTATTTAGAGACCAAGAGCTGGGTGCCAGCGAGCACATTGTCAACAGCATGTCATTGAAACCACGCATTTTTGAAGAAAGAGAGAGAGAGAACTTGTATATGTGTTTGCACACATGCAGAAGAGGCAGAGGATGGGGGATTAGAGAGTTAGTCTTTAAATATAATTGCTTAAACCGATTCTTACATTTTTATGGATAGATAATCCGTTTTGGAAATTTTTGAGGTGAATCAGAGAGAGTGTTAGCCATTGATCATTTTCAGCATCTTGAGATGAAAGTTTCTATTTTAATGCAGTAAATAAATTAAAGACTGAATATCTGGAGAAAATGCCCAAACTATTAATTTTTATTTTCCATTCAAGTTAAATATTTTAAAATTTTGTTTGGAGATGGTGTTTACCTATTGGTCTCTTCTAGACTACTTATAACTTAGTTTATTTGAAACTTATTAGTTTTTATTTAGATTATAATAAACAGATTAATAATCTCACTTTACTTCATGATTTCCATGAGGCAGACTTCAGTTAAAATGCTGTTACTCTTTTCATTGAATTACATAAATATTTTCTGAAGTGTTCTATGAATTAAAAAAAGCAGAATAAACTCACTAGTGCTAGAGAACATATATATTTAAATTGGAGATTTTATACATTAATATCTCAGAACATTTGAAATAAATTTGTTTCAAAATTAAATTGTAAAATTAATGTGTAATCTCCACCTTAAAAATGAACAAGAGCCTGAATTTTATATGATCCACTTTGAAAGGATTTCAAAATCCTGTTTCTTTTTCTGGTTCCACTGTATGAAGTAGTTTACGAATAGAATATGTTAGCCTTTCATTATCAAAACATGAAAATGTTAAAATTTAGTTTTAAAAAATTCAGTTCTTGCCAGGTATAATGGCATACAACCACAATCCCAGCATTCTGCATGGCTGATGCAGGAAGATCACAAGTTTGAGCCAGAGTTGGGTAACTTAGCAACTTAGACCCTGTCTCAAAGGTCCTGGATTTATTCCTCAGTATGAAAAACAAACAAAAATAAATAAATCTGGTATTGATAAAAATACTGTATTAGGTCATTAAATGAAAATTTAACATGTAGAATTCTATTTTATATTCCAAACCCATAGCTATTTGGAAACACCCATTATTACTTGATGTTTTTGGTTTTCAAACACATGTTTGCCATCATGCAGACCTGACCACTATATAGCTTGGCTAATAAACTTATTTATTCTTGTGAAATATTTGCCAGTTGATATCCTTGATATCATGCCTGTTACTTCAAGTCTTGCTCCTTATTTTTATTAGGATTCCATTGTCTATTTAGTATAATCTTTGGGAGGAAAGAAAATCAATGTTTAGGGGGAGAAAAATATATTTTTTGTAGGTACTTTCACTTGCAAATATGTTTATTGCATATATAACTATTTAACTTGCTGAAATATTATAAACTTTAATTTTACAGCAAATGTGAATTAGCTTGGAAATTTCAATTTTCATATTTCCAAATGTTTACACACTCAGTTGAACATTTTGTGACAAATTTGTTGAGCCATGAAACTGAAGTTTGGCCTAGATGGACAGTGGATTAGTCAAGGTGTTTTAATTCCAAAGAAAAAGAACTGAAACCCAACATGCTTAACTGAGAGAATTGAATGATGCACACAGCAGAAACCAGGGATATGATAAATTCCAGACAT
>PVIR01016920.1:0-35934 GCA_004026965.1 Petromus typicus
TGATTTCCATTGGAACGGTGAAGAGTCTTTTCTAGACTTTGAGAAAAAGGAAAGAATATAATTAACAAATGCCCTCTGTGGTTCTTGGTAGGATGGATCCTCAATTTAAAATATGGATAGCTGTGACAGTTGTACTAGGTATTTTTCTCACAGTTGATAGATAATTATTCTCATCATTAAAATAATATCTGAAATGTATTTTACATAAAATCAAATCTTTGATCATTCTTTAAACCCAGTATCCTTTGGTTTTCTTACACAGTCAATTATAATGCTGGATTTTCTGGTGCTGATATTAAAACAAAATTTTCATGCTTAATATTTAAAAAATATAGGGGGGGGGATTTAGCTCAGTGGTTCTGGCACCTGTCTTGCAAGCGCAAGGACCCGGATTCGATCCTCAGTTAACCACATACAATACTGGGTGTGGAGACTCACCCCAGCAGCAACCAGTACCACATACCACAGTGCAGGGCGTGGTGGCTCACGCCTGTAATCCCAGCACTCGGGAGGCAGAGGCAGGAGGATTGCTGTGATGTGAGTTTGAGGCTGAGCTCAGGGCCAGCCCGAACTACAAAGCGAGACCCTGTCTCAAAAAACCTAAAAAAAAAAGAAAAGAATAATTGCTCTACTTAGTTTAAAACCTAATGCAGGAATGAGGAGTTCAACTGTCTTTCTCCAATCATTTCCATTTATGTTAAATTATTTGATAACCCTGGAGATATCATCTAATCTGCTACTTCCCTTCTTGCTGAGCTTCTGAACTGGTAGCACATTGGGGCCAGAGATATTATTTATAACAGAAAGTTCTGTTTGAATTTCAAGTTTTTTGTTCTCTAAAGTTAGTACACAGAACAACCCCTTCCACATGCCTTTTAATTTATTGCACAATATTTGCTTACTTGTCAACAGGAGTCCTTATGTCCTTGGCAGATGTGAGAAATTTATTTCTTAGGAATCATTTCAAAAAGGAGCAAACATCTCAGTCATGATCGGAGCAGCATTCTCAGAAAAACACAAAAGGCTAGACTCAGAGGAGCATGTGAAGGGCAAGATTAACTGCACAAGGGTGGAGATATAGTCTGTCCATTATTTACTATGCTTAGAATTACAGGAGAGTCTTTACATTTGTCTTTTGAATGAATGAGAATAAAATGAGAAGATGGAAGAGCTCAGGTACAGGCTGTAGAAGAGAAGCCAATAGTAGAGTCTAAGAGAAACTAGTTTTCCTGGCCACATTCTACATGTGCTGAAGTTTAACACCATATCCACTCACCTTCATGATATAGACAAATAGATGTATGCAAGAAATGAATACATGGCTGGTGGGTAGCTTTAGAGAAAGTGGGCACAGAGGAGCTGTGCGATCTATGTTGAACTGAAGCGAATTTCTAGGTAAAATGGAAGTGAGGACATGATAAAGTTGCACTTATGAGGACATGAGAAGGAAAATCTTAGGAGCAGATGAAACACATTTAACTCAAAAAGAAATGTATAGAATAAAATCAAAAGATGGATGGCTATAGTCCATTAAATGGGAAAGTGAAGAAGTTGATTTTAGCTCATGATTTTAGAGGATTTAGCCCATAGCCAGCTGGTTTCAAGACAGAGTTGTGTAGCAGAGGAGGAACAGTCCATAATGTGATGGCCAAGAAGTGGAAAAGGACCAAAGGAGAAGCAAAGATACATCTTTTCAGCCACACTCACAGTGACCCACTTCTTCCAAACAGACTTCATCTTTCAACATTACACCCAGCTATAAACTCATGAGGGGACTAATCCAGAGATTAATATCATACACTCATAATCCAGTAACTTCCAAAATTCCACCTATGAGCACATGAGGATCTATGGCAGTGGGGATGAATGTGTGGCATGCTTGCTACAGTAGGCTGTTGTTATCACTGAATACTCTAAAAGATTTGCCATTACTGGTCTAAAGGGATACCTAGATGTAAACCATCACACCACGGAACTTTTCCTGAGACACTGTGTACTAGCTTAAAGCAAGCTTCAGTAAATGTAAAAAACTGAAATTATATCATACATATTATCAGCTCACAGCACAATAAATCTAGAAATCAAAGACCAAAGAAAATACTGAAATGAGCAAATGCATGCGAACTAAACAACACACTTTTAAACAATGGGCTACACAAAAAACCAAGGAAAAACATAAAGCAGTTTCCCAAACTAAATTGTAATGCCATTTTAAATAGGTGGATATAAAGATTGTAGGCAATCTAAAGAGAAAATGAAATGTTATTTGGGAGTTATTATGATGATTCAAGAAATTTTAGTTACCATCTACCATATAATATTCCTAACCTGATTTTCAGATTAGCAAAGAAAAAAGTCGGATGAGGTCTGCTCTGGCTACATAACTACATTAAGGTCAGGGGACCAACAGAGGGAGGGGTCCTAAGCCAAGCGTGATGTTTAGAGATGAATAGAGGTTTAAATGTTTAGAGACAAACAGCGTTTCTAGCAAAAAAACTGAGGAGTCTGCAAGAGATTCTGGGGAAAAAAAACTCAGCTTGTTTTTGGGTTAACTTTGGCCACATTAAATTCTCTAGGCCACTTGAAAACTTCAGTAGAGAAGTTGAAACTAACAATTCCTACGATTCCTTCTTTCTACACCCTTTGTTTTGGTAGTACTCAAGGAGAAATGTGACCTTACTACATTCCTGGGGGTCAAGCCTAATTTAATTTATTCCCAGTGGAGCCGCACAGTGGGAGTTGGTGGAGCCTGTGGGCCAGGTCTGCCCCTGCAATATTTTCTTCAGAAAGACTTGCCACTTGGAAAAAGTCTGATTTAATTACATTGGCCCAAGTGCGTCACATGTAAGAAATAGAATAATGATATTAACTAAACAAATGTCCAAATAAAGGCAGAATAATTGTACGAGGGAGCTAATTCAGTTGCAAAGTGACCAGGTCTAAATGGCTTTCATCTTCATGGTGGAGATATTGTTTCATTCTGTTTTTTGTTTGTTTGTTTGTTTTTTAATGTAGAATTACTTCTCTTCAATGCAATGAGTACGAAGAAAAAGTAAGAGATGTGCAATCTAAAACATGGGAAGTTTGAAATTGGAAGATTGATGTTTTCATGAAGAATTTTCATAAGAAATTGAAATAAGTCTTTATTTTAATGTTAATACTGAGAGTTAAATTTTTAACTTGTATGATACTAAAAGAGAAAATTGAAAAGTTAGTCACTATCTGGTGTGAAACTTAAATTTTTAGTAGAATTTATTTCATCTGTTAAGTTACATATACATTTTATATGAGCCTTTTAGTCCTTCCATAAACACAGAAAATTCCAAACATACATTCCCACATATAGAATGTATATTTTATCAGGCCCAAGGGAACATCTACCTTCCGGCAAAAATTCATCATCATCATCATCTATTTAATGAAAAATATTTATTGAGCACTGCAAAAATTTTATCAGTTCTAAGATTGCATTTTTGCATATTCTTCCCATTGCTTGTATCAGAATGTGCTTTTCAGTAGGTCTCTTTCCAGAATTGCTATCAGCTAGAAAATACACAGTACATTCTTGTTTTGACTGGTATCTATAGAAAAAAAAAAGCCAAGTATACAGTGAGTGTTACTATTTTAAACTAATGTACAGGAAACAGAAATGAAATATTTTACTGCTTTGTGGCAAATAGTTATAAAACAAGAATTATTTTGTGGAAAATTCCAAGATCAGTGAACATATTTCCAAAGTGATTCACAATATTTACTGAATATACAAACTATAAAATAGGTGAATGTTTTACTTTTTAAAATAAAATCAAATTATTTTATTATATAAAACTTGACACAGAACTTGTAAATTTCTGTGCATACAAATACACTAGTTCAAAAGTTCTTTTATTATGCGTACTAGACAGGCTCTCCAAAGAAACAGAATAATAGTATGGTATGCATATGGATGCATATATTATTAGGAATGGACTCGCATGAGTATGGGGCCAGTCAGCGCTAAGATCTAAAGTTAGAGAGAGGGGCCAGGAATTTAGCTCAGTGGGTCTGGTGCCTGTCTTACAAGCACAAGGGCCCAGGTTCGATTCTCTGGCAACCACATACAATACTGTGCATGGAGACTCACACCCAGCAGCAACCAGTACCACATCCCACAGTGCCGGGCATGATGGCTCACGCCTGTAATCCCAGCACTCAGGAGGCAGAGGCAGGAGGATTGCTGTGATGTGAGTTTGAGGCTGAGCTCAGGGCGAGCTTGAACTACAAAGTGAGACCCTGTCTCAAAAAACCTAAAATAATTAATTAATTAATTAATTAAAATTTTAAAAAGTTAGAGAGAGCCAGTGTGTGTCCAGTGTGGAATCCAATATGAACTGATATTTTGATCTAAGTCCAAGACTGGAGAAAACAAATCTTCTAGCCCAACAGTCGGGCCGTAGGAGTTTCTGCCTGATTTGCAAGAAGACCAACTTTTTGGTTCTATTTAGGGCTTCCAAGTATTTGGATGAAGTTCACTCACACTAGGGAAAGACATCTGATTTACAGTCCATCAATTCGTTGGTTCATATCACCTAAGAGAACCCTCAAAACAGCACCTTGAATAATGCTTGACCAAATACCTGAGTGCCCTCATGACGCGGGACTTGCAGAACTGCACGAGGGAGAGCAGAGGATGATGCACCATGTGGGTTAAGGGCACATGTCTTTTTAATGTAATACTTTTTCTAATTAAATACACACTATACTTTTTGATTCACCCTTGAAAAACATACACAAATATAATCACATCAAAATGAGGAGAAAGTGTCTATGACAATCACAGTCTTTATTTCTCTCCCTGGTTACTTAGCTGTAGCTCTCAGAAATCAGGCACAATATGGTACCTTGCAGCTATTCAATCTGAAATCATTTCTACCAAACACCTCAACTAAAGGGGTTGTTTTCTGCGGAGGTGATTCAAATCTTCATTTCTGAAGACATTGATACTTCTAGTGAAAACGAATTCTTGTGCTTTTAATTTCCTCAGGCATAGGGTATGGCAATGGTGGGAGACACTCTAAGAAATCAGTATTCCATACACACCATCCTTACTTCCCTCATGAAGTAGTAGTTTCCATTCCCATGTGATATACAGCATCAGTTCCTCCCACCAGCACAGGAACTTCTTTTTTTTGTACGTCAGCTCAGAAGTCTGAGGTGACCTGAGTGTTCAGGTGGCTGTGTTAAGATCACTTGAGTAGAATTACTGTTCTGTCTCCTGCTGGAAGCATGCTTCCCTCTAGGCCTGTAGTCCGTTAAGCCAGTAGAGCACGTTGCCATTGGAACACGAAGCACATTCCATGCCGCACAGGTTACCAATGGTAATAATGAGTGATGCCACTTCTGTTTCCACTGTTTAATGACTGAACTTATGAATTCTAGCTCGAGCAGAAACAACATCATAGAGTAAATGCTAATTCAAGCATGCACACTCTTTTAGAGAACCTTATTCCAGTCTTGCAAAGTATTTTCACCTCGCTGGCACTGCAAGTAGTTCATGAAAAGGTTATTTCACTGTTCTAGTGAGCCAGCTGTTTTGCAGTGGTGTAGAATGTAGTAAAACCAGTGAGATCTCTAACCATAAGCCCATTGCTGCAATTTTTTGGTGTGAAATGAATTGCTTGATTAGTACTAACACTGTGGAATACTGTGATAATGGATAAGGCATTCTGTAATTCCACAGACGATGGTTTGGCAGAAGCTTTGTGTGCAAAGAAGGCAAATCTGTATCCAGAGCAAGGGTTTATTTCTGTCAGAATGAGACTCTACCCTTCTGTGATGGAGGTTTTGTAACACAATGAACTTTCAGCCAAGTAGATGAGTGATCACTCCGGGATGAGACCATATTGGTGGTGCAGTATTTGACTCTCAGTGGTAGACTGGATACTCTCTAAGGCTGTACCTATACTGGCCTCACTAGTTCATACATAATTTCAACCCTGAAATAAAGGTCACTCTGTTTAAGGGCTCTTAAGGCAATGATAAGGACACCTATAAAAATGGCTAACTAGTATCCATAGAATGAGTTGTCCTATCTACGAGATTGTTAAAATCCTCCTATACTAAATTTACTCTGGTAATATGAGATGCAAGCATTTTACATTTTTTACCCAGAGAGATTGATGCATATATTTCTTCCTCAAATTCATTTGCCACCAACTTTCCATCTCTGACCATACAGCCAAACTATTGTCTGTAGCTCATGATTTAGTAAACACTGTACATCTGGCCGCATCTTCTTCCCTCTAGATGATCAGATACTTTGTTTGATGTTCTGACTGGTTGGAGAATTTTCTTTCACAATGTCCTTCAAGGAGCCAGACAAAGTGGCCACGGTACGATGGCTCTCTATTTTTGGATGGTGTTAACATATAATGAATATAATGTAAAACCAGGACAAATTCTGCCTCTGCTAACTGGCCATGAGGGATGTCGCATAAGGCCATAAACATAAGTGCAGGCTGCAAGAGAAAGAAGTATTGCAGGAGTAGGAAGAGTTACCCTTTGGTCCTACTTCACGTAGCATCCCTGGCCATTTAGAATCCTCTTAGATTTGTTCATATAGGTACCGTTTCCCTATGATGCTGCAGTGCTACTGTACAAGAAAAGTTTCACAGTGTGGTGTGTCAAATAGCATCCAGTTCACGATAGACATAGCAGGTTGCAAGATAATTCAGTGACTCATGGTTAAGTACTCCAGCTCTAAAGGCCTAATGCAGGCAAATGACTATTTTTCAAAAAGAGAGTCATTATCCCCAGAAGGTAATGGGAATTGGTTCCTATACCCTAGGAACCTGTGCTATAATTTACTTATATCAGCCTGACAAAGAATCGAAATAGCATCCTTTAATGTCCCTGATAATTCATGCACCACTGGATCCATTGGATCATGGCCATGTGTTTATCAAAGAAGGTAGGGAGTTCAATTAACAGTATAAATTTTGGGCAGTGTGTTGGGGATCCTTCCTAATAGAGGAATTTCCCTTTCCTTCATTCAAAATATTTTAAGTCTATTAAACAGTTTATTCATTTTACGATCACATTCGTATTTTTCACTTGACCCAGAAATTTTGTGATTAACCAGTTCAAGTAAGAATTTAGTGGTCTTCCTACCTATTTCATTTCTAGGAATTCTGGTGATCCCTAAATAGGATCCTAATCTGCTTAGTGCTACAACACAAAATGAGAAGACTCAGAGAGAGAATCAAAGTGAAATGAGGAAATGGGTTGGTCAGGACTGAGCAAGAAAAGACCCCAAGCAGCCAGACCCACTGATGTTTATTGGTTCAATCATCTGTTAAGTTGAGATGACAGAGATACACATGGTTGTTAGAGATAAGTTGCTGAGGCAGGCAAGACTTGTAAAAGAAGAGGCAAAGCATTCTTGTGTTAGGAATAGAACAGACCAGAAACAACTTGTGGTTAACAATGAACCTTATCTTTTTCATTCAGAAGGTTTGGACTCTGGGAAAGAAATTTAGGTAAGAGTCCTCTTCTCCTTGGGTGTCATGTTATCTGATGTCTGAACCCCACAGCTTCACAGGTCATTTATTTGGTCTCAGCTCTGGCTGCTGGCAGAGGGTTGGTACTGATCTCTCTGCTCTCTGCAGTGCTCCTAAGTAGGCTTTGGTCAGACTCACTTTTTAAAACAAGCCTCTTGTGTGGTTAGCTCTTTACAGCCTGCACTGCTCACAGTTTATTTTGGGCAGAGTCAGCAGAGTGTTCCTCTTAGGAACACCATGATCAACTAGTCAGCACCATAGACACATGCCCTTCTAACTGCTGTTTTGACATTACTGTTCATTACAGTAACCTCACCCATCTTGGCTTTGGTTATTGAATGCTGCCATTTGACCTTTGTAACTCCAGGACCTAATTATTTCCATTGCATTTGTTTCTCAATTCAGTTACTACAATACCCACTGTATGTTCTGACCTAGGGAGAAGAGCTGTCAGTTTCTTCAAGTACATTATGATTCTCAGGACCAATTAATTCCTAATAGTCATGGTGGAAGGTATTCCTTCTGTATCCTTCAGTGTGGATGAGTAGGTCTTAAATGACAAATTGTTTTTAACATTTTAATGTCAATAAGCACATGAATACATTCTTTGACCTTAAACCCAAACAGATATGAAATTCACAACTATGTGTGGCCTACCTTTTGTGCCTGTTTCAAGCAGCCAACAAAATTCCCCGGGCCCTTTCTCACACCTGTACAATATTAAATGCAAAGAGAATTTTATAAATTCTGCCTAACCCAACTTTATATCTTTATGATTTACCTTCACAGAATTGTGAACCAAAGACATTTAGTCATGATCCATATATATATATTACTTCATTGGCCCATTGGCTACATGATCTGGAAATATTGTGGACCTATTAAATTAACTACTATATTAGAAGAAATAATTTTAAAGCCAGGTGTAATGGCTCATTCTTGTAATCCCATCACTCAGGAAGCAGAGGCAGGGGGACTGCCAGGTGTTTGAGGCTAGCCTGGGGTACAAAGAGTTTGGGGTCAATCTGAACTACAAAGCAAGACCTTGTCTCAAAAAGCTAAAAAAAAATAACTTTAATTTTCAGTAATGATTTTATTACTAGTAAATTAAAATTATGAATAAAATTTAAGAAAAACATTGCTTTGAAATTCAATTGGCATCATTTAATTGATATCAAAGTTAAGTGGCATGTGAAATCACTTCACTATCCATAAGATTTATTTTAAATAAATAGGTCACAGATGTGTAAATACTGTATCTTTTCTCTGGTATGAGAAACTGAAGATGTAAAAGAGTCCCAGAATGTATGATAGATATTGTGAAATACAAAACATTCAAAGGGAAATGAGGAAGTAGAGGTAAGTAACAAGGAGAAAGAAAAAATGTGATGGTAAAAAAGGAAACAAAGCATATGTATATAGGGGATGGGGGAGTTGTAGGGTAGGCAGGGGAATGGGAAAAAAATGAGGATTAAACTTGTCATATACTGGCACAAATTCTCAATGCTGATGTGACTACTGATGGCACCAAGTCTACTGAGTGGCAATCTTTCAAGGCATGACATGATCTTAAATTCCAAACAAGAGCTTTGTTACCCAGCTGGGGACCATCCTTCCATGTGGAAGAAGGTGGTGAATTATACTAAGATAGTATATAAAGACAAAATCTACTACACTCCAGCCCACCTGTTACCAGGTGGCTTCTACACAGGAGTGATTAGATCATTCTTTTGTTAAAGTGCAGGAGTGAGTCATTATAGAAGCCAATAACAATGTTTAGATTACTGGTTACTATAGAATAGTGCATTTTAAAAACATATAATCTGCAATGCAGGCATTGATTGGGTTGACAGTTTCCAAGGAGAAAAGTACCAGGTTCTCAGGGAGGTTATAGGACACAAAGTGGAGGTTTTTAACAAAATGGCTGTTTTTATGTCAACTTGGGTCTCACGATCATGATGTGTATCTAAAATGTACCAATAAAGACCCAAATCTAAAAAAATGGGAAAAAATGAGAATTAAGTTGTGTCTTATACTGGTACAAATCCCCATTATGGAGTGCAAGCATGATGTGTATATTTAATGTACCAATAAAGATAATTTTAAAAAAAAAGATTTATTTTAAAGCTGAGGGAATTAAGGATCAGATAAAGATTTTGGTCCAGTTCGTCTAGCTTGGCAGTAATAGAGCTGACACTCAAACCAAGATCTGCATGCCACCGCTGGAGACTAGCACATGTGTGATGGTCATTAATACTTACAGGTTAGGATTTTCAGGACTGAATCCTAAATTTTGCAAAGACACCTAGAATTTATAGTTTTGCTAGTTAGTCAAAATTTCTAAAATGATGTATCTGGAAGACTAAACTACACTATATCTAATCTGGGAAATGCTTTTCTAATTAATAGAGACACTTGAAAGAAAAAAATAAGGTTTGTTCTTATGGCGATGTATATCTTTATGTAAATAATATGTGATATGGTTATGATAAGAGAGGTATACAAAAAGTTCTACTTTGTGGATTTGTGAATAGTGATTGAATTTTACTAAACAGAGAAATGGAATCAGCGGAGAGAAGCTCAAGCAAAGAAGAAACAAAAATAATCTAGTAATGATCTGTCATCAGAAATTAAATACCATAGGAAAATTCTGGAAAGCCCAAATCTAGAGCTAAGAGTAGAGTGTGATGTGATCTGTGACTTATATAAGAGAAACAACGTGGAAAAAAGAAGATAGGGACCAGATATTGAGAACGTTTTAGGACAAGATAAATGACGTTGGTTATGTAACCGGTGGGAGATTTCCATATTTTACAGCACAGGAAAATGAAAACCAGAGAAAATTTAAGCAATTGACCTTAGCCACAGACACGCAGAAGCAGAATCACATGAAGAAAGCACACACCCTGTTTTCAGCAGAATCCATTAAGATGGGAGCAGAGGGTAAAGAAAGGTCATTTTGAAGACTTTACCTTCTCCATGGGAAGAAAGGCAGTTTTCTGGTAGGTAAAATAAAGGATATAAAGGAGGGGGGTAAAAGATGAAATGGTAGGAAAAGAATATTCCAGAACAGGAGATTACAAGAAAACATAAACATAAAACAAGGAACAGTGAAGGTCTAGGGTGAAACTGAGATGATATATATTTTTCCTGAGACATTGTCCTTCACCTTGACCTCCATAATGTTTTCTAATAGTGTTTTTCACACTACCCAAGGAGGTCCTGCAAATACAAACCCTAAAGTCTCTGATCTTGAGGTTTAAGGGTGGTACATTTGCAGTGAAACCCATGAATCACAATTTTCATAAGAATTTCAAGTACAGCAGAGCCTAAACTCCTTACAAACACTAGTTAGATGGTAAGCCAACAATTATTTAGTGATTTTTGCATGAACAAATAGTTCTTTGAAACCAGATTCGTATTACGGAGAAAAAGTCAATTAGATTTTCTTAAATATGGGGAACAATCTATTTTATATTTATCCTATCATCTGTTTTAACTTACAGAACTGTAACCATTAAAACAGCCCATACAAATAGTTTTGTAAAACTTTGAAACTATAAATGATAGACACAAGACAGAGCTACAACAGAGGAAAATAAACACAATCTGGTTCTGTTAACTGCTGCTTAACCGTCTAATATAAAATAATCACTAGTTTCTCTGTATCTCCTATTTGGTCTTCATAAAATTCTCCAGTCCAGCCTCTAGCTTATACCTTATGCTCACTGTTCTCTCTTAAAACTTTTGTCTGGTTTCTCAAATTTCACTTTAGAGTTGAGTGAAATTACTCTCTCATAGCAGGATCATGATCACAGAACTATTGGAACTTGAGTGGAAATTTGAGAGTTAAGTCTATCAGAAGTGTGAAAGATTCAAAACAGTTGAGTTAGATCTTGTTCTGCCACAGTTATGTCATCTCCTTTCCCTTTTTGCCTTGTATTAGAATTCTAATTTTTCAATTGATTTTATCAGTACATTTTATGTATACACTATAATCACATTCAACATTGAGGATTTGTACCAGTACATGACACATCTTGATTCCCACTTTTTCCCATTTTCCCTACAACTCTGCATCCCCTATATACATAAGCTTTACATAAGCTTTGTTTCCTTTATTTTTTTTTGAAGGTCTATGACTCAATAGAAATTCTGGATATGGAGGAATTTAGGAGAAGTACTTTCAGTAATGAGCATCATTCAAATTAGTTTCTAAGGACTGTTCCTTTGTACATCAATGCCCATGGGCACTGCCACCAGCATCTGAAGGCAAAGTGAGTCATGGGCCAAAGTGCTAGCATGAAAAAATAAAAAGCACAAGTGTGCTTGTGTGTTTAGTTACCCGGTGCTGTGAACTAAATTATTTGAAAACATTGAGGCTAAATCCAGCTTTCTATCATTAGCCTCTATACACTGAACAGAACTGAAGTGGGCGGAATGGTTTGGGGTTGACATCCATGAGCTGAGATAAGTGAAATGAAGACTGAACCTGCAGCAGGTGTGGTACCGGTGAGCAGCTCATGGCTATCTCTCATCAGATGTTCTCTTCCTTTACTAATGTGGCATTCCTCACAGCCTGGCAGGCTGGGGACAGTGACAGTGTATAGCACCTCTGGCTTTCCCATGAGTGTCACACGAGCACCAGGCAGATCATCGACTTCATGGCCTGGCCTCTGAAGCCACATAGCTTTCTACTGTACTTTCTACTGAGTGATGGAAGGAAGGTCAAGTTTTGGTGGATATTTTAAATTGCCACATGATACACAGTCTCCACATTGAGCCAGTGATAATATAGCTCAGTTCTGTTCTTTTCTGAGTGTCCACAAAAGGGCAAACTGGAAAAAGATAAAATGCACAGGCATTTAATATGCACGATATCTTCCCTTGGAGGTCCATATTAAACTGTGACTTTTTTCTAAATGAATGTTATTTAAAGTTATCTCTGGAATTAAAAATATGATGTCACAAAGATCAAACAGAGAGAAGAATCTCAGGGGCTATTTTAATGCGATATTCATTGATGTTTTGCAAATAATTTTAAAATTATGACATACAAAACAAATTTGAAGGTAAACTAGAAATATAAACTGTTAAACTTTGTATATACATCAAACTTGTACAGAACTGAAGAATAAATATTTTAAGCCACCTTCAAACCCACATGAGTCACTTACTAAAAAGATTTTATCTTGTTTTGAATCATCCTGAAAAGCTTTAAAACAACCTTCTCACGGGTGTGTGTGTGTGTGTGTGTGTGTGTGTGTGTGTGTGTGTGTGTGTGTGTGTGTGTGTGTGTGTGTCTTACTTCTATAAAATGAGAAAAATAATATTTCTTGTCTTATATGATTGTCAAAGTTCAATCCATTAACACACATGAAGTTTATGGAACAATTCCCTGTGCCTTTCTGAGATTCCCCAGCTGACAGACAATTACACATGAAAGTCATTACCATACAGAATCTCTTCTACTTTTTTGAACTGAGTATTTCTGACAGTATTTAAATAAAGAATATTTGGGGAAAGGCTGTTCCAACTTACCACTAAGTATTCTGAAGGGTTTACTTTGGGTGTTCTACTCTGAAAGACTTAGAGTGAAAAGGACTTAGTATAATGTCTGGGAAAAAGCCTGGGGACTGCAGACTCTGACTCCACAGGTCACCAGTAGACTCAGATCTTCCAAGCCACCCGTTCCCTAACCGTAGTCACAGTGACTGTTCTGCACACACTTCCCACAGCTCTGTGCTGTATCTCACAGTGGTCTCTTTCATTTTCTGCCATGTGCTTTCTTTATGCAAAACTGGGACCAGAGACTACATCAGGTGATCATCGCATACGTGCAACGTTAAATCAGTGACAATTGCCGCTCAAAGGACATTTTCAGCCAGCGGGAAAGATAGTTAATATGTAACTATTTCCACTGGACAATAATTCTGCCTGTGTTTCCAACCCCTCCAGAAGATCTCAGCAGAATGGAGCATCAGATAGCTGCGTGAGTGACCTCCAGCTAGTTACACACTACTGTGCTGAGTCTCTTTGGCCTTCTGCGCCTGGGGTCAGGTACAGAAGGTACAGAAGTTTTTCCCAAGAACTTTCTTGCATGCAAAATCCTTTTTCAGCTTTAATGCTCACAAATATAGAAAAGTAGAGCTAATAAGTAGGCAGTGGCAGGATGAAAACATATAGAGTAATGTATGCTACGTGCAATATACAAAACAATCTAGATCCCAAAGATTCTTGTTGTGCTTTCTAGTCTTTAAGCTTATTTCATATTTCCAGGAATGTGTGGCAGAAATTTCTCATAAGCACAAGAAAATGAAGGCTTATTCCTAGTTTTACCAAGTACAATCTTCCATGATAGTGACCTCTGGAAACAAGTTATACACTTTACAACCAAAAAGGTACTGCCTCACTGCATCAGCAATGAGAATTGTGATCTCTGATATTTCTTCTCCATCCTCCAATTCTTATTCTTATTCATTTTCTTCTTCTCTGCCGAAAATTAAACACAGAGCTTTCAGGATCTAACCCAACACTCTCCTTGAACTCCATCACCAACCCTGTGTCCATAACAGAACTTATGTGTGTATGTGGTTTCAAATTTCTCATGTTTTTCTTGAATCCATTGGGTCCTTTGTTAGATGTGTTTAGTAAAATATAGCGGCACTTAAGTTGTTTGTGTTTGTGAAATACTTCTTAAAATTTAGTTCAAGCCAGGCATAGCAGCTTCTGATCCTCACTATTCTGAAAGCTAAGATGGGGTGGTTGCTTAAACCTACGAGCTCAGATTTGAAACCACTCTAGGCAGCATAGTAACGTCCTTTCTCAAAAAAAAAAAACCCTAAATTAAATGAAAATAAAACAACATAACACTTTAGTTTAAGGCATAGAGCAGAAAATCATGTCAAATAATAAAAATAAATGAGATTCAAAAAGGTTTTCTTCAGAAAAAGGGAGACAAATCATGTACTTCCCAAGTAAAGCAGGTTTCAATTTTAATCCATGTTTATATTTAACTATCTTATTACAGATACAATCAATGAAGGTCTTTAGCCTTAAACATTGACCTTAACTAGACTATCAAAGTTAATACTGTCTTCATTAGTCAAGTAGCAAAGGCAGCGTCTTGTGGCTTGGACTCTCTTGTGTCTGGCAGCACCACTGGCCACTGGCTCCGGACTGACACCAGCTGGGACAGTCCCCCAGGACTGCCAGGGGATCCACGTCCAGATGGAAACATGTGCTGAAAAACTACAGTCCTAAGATGAAGCAATCGTCGAGAAAATTTTCCTGAAGTTGGGCAAAAGTTTCTATTTTAAAATGAAACCATCAGAGGGCAAGTTTGTATAGAAAAAGTAAAATAGAGCTAGCTATCTACTAGTTCTTATCCTGTATAAGTGTTTCCCTTCTACTGTAAATTACTGAGGGAATATTGTGAAATAGGAAGAAAATGTTCAAAGGGAAAAGGAAAAGAGGGTAAGGGACTATAAAGAAGGGAAAGAAAAAATTTGATAGTAAAACAAAAAACAGAATCAAAGTTTATGTATATAAGGAGTGGAGGTTGTAGGGAAGGTACAAAAGAAAAAGAAAAGGGAAGAAATGAGAATCAAGATATGTCAGGCACAGGTTCAAGTTTTTCATTTTTAATGTGATCATATGTGTATGTAAAATGTACCAATAAATTCAATTAAATTTGAAAAATTACTGAGGGCAAAGGAATCTGATTTTTATGAAATTGAGAAGTGGCAGGGAATAACTTGTGAACAATTTCACCTTTAATTCAGTGGAGAAAATTCAGTACTTCAAATACAGAGCTCTTCAAAATTGTGAACATTTTTCTTTGAAAAAACTGATTGCTTCAAGTGTACATAAATATTATGAACATAAAAATGTGTATACTGTGAATATATGAAGAAAAATACTCGAGCAAAGTTAAATTAAGCTGTTACACAACAAAGGGAAAATAACAAATCCTCCTAAAATCAATACGCATTTTACTTTGTATTGCAATTATCCATGTGAATATCTTATTCTCAAAACATAACAGGATCAGTTGAACCAATAGACTCTCTTACTGTTTCTAAATGGTCTCTGACAGTGTTAACATAGTACATCCTAACATTGAGTAAAATGAATTTATATCTATAAATTCAAAGCTAATTGAGGGAATCAAATAGAACAATATAACGCCCTGTCTCCTGATGTGCGAGGAAGAAATGTGTTCTAGAGTTCTCATATCCATTAGGGAAAGTCCAAGCGATAAACCATCACTCAAGTAATTGTAGTGTTAAAAACAATGAGTCCAGATGAAAAAGAAATTCTGAGTTAATCAAACTTGGCACTACGCCCTGTGGTGTGGCCCGGCACACACTGTGTGATGGGGAATAGCACTCAGAAATATATCCATGCTGTCAAGCAGAAATAAAATGTCAGCGTATCTCCAGCGTCTCCCTTTCAGGGCTGGAAAGCTCAGGAGCTTTCCTTCCGAATGAAGCTGTTCACTCAGCCAACTGTACTACATTTCCAGCTGACCCACGCCACGGACACCCTGAGGCCGCCCAAACCCTCAGATTATCCTTAGAAATGTCGGTTTTACCGTTATCTTGAGCTCTAAGCCAAGTCAGCCTCCCTAGTCAGCCACATTCTGATGCTGCTGGCACCACCGCTGGCTCTCACAGACGCCTTAAGAAGAGGTCCTCGCTGCCACCGGCCTGGACGCCTCTGAGCAAGCTTCTCTCCCTGCTCTGAAACCACTGTAAGTAGGAGGACCGCAGCTTCAGCCTGCTGGGGCATCCCCGGGCCTCGTGGGGAGGCGCTCGGTTCTAGCAAGTGGTCTACTGGGTAAATGACCAGAGAGGTCTTCTCTCTGGATGCTGAGAGGGTGACCCCCTAAGACAGGGAGGGTTTGCTCCTGAAAATGCCCTCAATAAGTGAATTAGATTGAACAGTCACTTTGAATAAATGTTTCGATTCTTCATCACAGGAACATTTCCAAATCGGGAAACACAAGCCAGATTTCCTGTAGGTCAGAGCAAACTCCAAGAGACTTCACTATCAGTTTTTCTTCCCAGTTTGCTTAAATTCAGAGATATTTTAATAGTAAGAGGTGTAGGATTATAACAAAAAAGAAAGGAAACAAATTTTATGTACATAGGGGGGTGGTAGGGTGGGTAGGGCTATGGGAAAAAATGAGAATCAAGTTGTGTCTTATACTGGTACAAATCCCCATTGTGAAGTGCAATCATGTTGTATATATGTAATGTACCAATAAAGATTTCAATTAAAAAAAATAGTAAAAGGTGTAATTCTTAGGGTTTTTCTTTAGCCTCAACTCAATCATATGTCACATCTCTTTGCTGCCATTTCTGAATATTAGAACAAAAGAGTGTGTACGGTGTTTATAGGTTTTACAATAGGAGAGAGGTAGAAAACCTGAATTTATCACTTTTACTCAATAGTTGGGGGTTCTGTTTGCTGTCCTAGCTAGAAGAAAATGGTGGATGGGCCTGTAAATATGTTGTGAGTACATGTAAATACACACACATACACACACACACACATTATAAGCACACATTTGAGGTAATCCCTGGTTCTGCATTTTGTCTTTATTTGATCTATGTGTCTACCTTACAGCTTTCTTGAACATACAACATAAAATTTATGAATATATAAAAATAATGGTAGATCTACCATATTGTTATAAACTATCCCCAGTTCAGTTAGAAATATATACCATGTCCTTAAACTTTCAGTCTTCCCCTGGAGAGATAAACCTGCAAACCTGCAAAGTCAGAATTGATTTGGTATGTACAGTAGCCATCACTATGCATTATCAATCCCTTAGATGCACTTGTGTTACTGGCAGCTTTAAGAATTGGTACAAATCCCCATTATGGAGTGCAATCATGATGTGTATATTTAATGTACCAATAAAGATTAAAAAAAAAGAATTGATTGATTAATTCATTGAAAGATCTGGCTGGAATCTAGGTTGCCTTTCCTTAGGATGTCACATTTCATAAGGTGAAAGGGGACAATGTTGAGATTGTAACAAAAAAGTAAGGAAACAAATTTTATGTATATGGGGGGGCGGTAGGGTGGGTAGGACTATGGGAAAAAATGAGAATTAAGTTGTGTCTTATACTGGTACAAATCCCCATTATGGAGTGCAATCATGATGTGTATATTTAATGTACCAATAAAGATAAAAAAAAAGGATGTCACATTTCCAAATTAATATTGATTTCATCATTCTCCTTTCCTTCTGTCATTTTCTTTCACAAGTAAAAGATCTACCTCTAGCTCCAACCTCAGGAAAAAAATCACTGGTGTTCTCAGTCTGTAGACCTTTATGATGACTTCTCAGGTTATGATATTTCTGTCTTGCCTACAGAAAGTGTCACAGCCAAGTATATGCATTCTTTTACATGAACACCCTACAGAATAACAATGAGACACTCTAATAACACATGTGAGTTCCTTAAATGATTGATTACTTTTTATTAATTACCTGTGGAATCCACTATGTGTGTGAGAAAATAAAATTTATATATCCATTCTGTTTTAAAACTAAGATAAAATTGCCTTTTCTTACCACAGGTTTAATTTTAGAAATACAAGAAGAAAAATCCTTGAATATTTTATTTTTCCCAGGGAGACTTGAGGTCAGGCTTCAACCAAACACAGGTGGGAAGTATTGAATGTTCACGGTGTGAGCTAGCGAATTTTATAGAAAAAAGACATGTAAGAACCAACAAAGTCAAGCTTTAGGATAAGCTTTAGGATATTCTTTCTTTTTTCTTTCTTTCTTTCTTTTTTTCAAGGGATTGAACTCAGGACCTTGCGCTTGCCAGGCAGGCACAGAGCCACTAAGCTACATCCCCAGCCCAAGGTTTAAAATATTTGTGTGAGTCACTGGTAATGAAGCATCTTGAATTTACTGGTTTGGACACATTTAGTATTTGTTCTAAGGTGATTTTAAAAACTGAATTTTGTCTGGTCAGGATGAATGTGACTGTACCAGTGATGAAAAATTTCTTTCTTATCTTAAAATAAAAAGGATCAGAGTATAACTGAACCACAAAGTTGACAGAAGTCTTTAAGAGCAATGAGTCACAGATCTTCCTTTTAGAAATCTGTTTTTTCTTGTATTGAGGGCTTAATGGAATGGACCAGAGAACATTCTGACATTCTTTTAAAATTAAAGACAGAAAGTTGGGGAGGAAGCCCATCCCATTTAAACTCTTCTGACTGTGAAAAGAAGTGTCCTGGCTATTTCCAGTGACAAATTACAGTCTGAATTGTTCTTCCTGGAATATACAGATATGTTTTATAAACACACAGATACAGGCTTAACATCTTGATAATTCTAATTAATATAGCCACAAAGAAATTGGCCAGCACTGTCTCTGACAGGCTACACAATATCAACACAACCTTGCTTGGCATTCGGAGATGGCAATTGTTAAGCTACAGGTAAGCAAAAGAGAAATGCATTCTTTTCTAAATATTAATTTTAATATAAACAAAATCAAGATAATCTTTCTGCATGATTAATCAAATATTCACTGTCATGAAAAGACTTAGAGTATTCATCTGATGATCTTTGGGTTGTATTGCTATTCTCCATCCCACCAAAGTTCCTTCCAGTTAATTATATAAGAGTAGACAAATGATAAGTTTGAATCATTTATACTTAAATGGACGTACCTTGAGGACATCCTCATAAGTGAAATAAATAGGTCACAGATGTGTAAATATCGTATCTTTTCTCTGGTATGAGAAAACAAAGCTATAAATGAGTTCTAGAATGTATGTTATATATTGTGGAATAGAAAACACTCAAAGCATAATGGAGTGAAGGGGGGAAAATAATGAGATTATAACAAAAAGGATGGAAACAAAGTTTATGTATATGGGGGGTGGGGTGGGAGGGCGGGCAGGGTTATGGGAAAAAATGAGAATTAAGTTGTGTCATATACTGGTACAAATTCTCATTGTTGAGTGCAATCATGATGTATATATGTAATGTACCAATAAATATTTCAATTAAAAAAAAAAGAGTAGACAAAATGTTCCAGTAGTATGTTAACTGACATCCAGCTACAGACGGGAAACACCTGCTGCAGGGGAGTCAGAGAAGGCGTTTGGTGGAGGGTCAGATGGGGATGGCCCCCAGCTGGAGCCGCTGGCTGACAACACAAGGAGGGGCTACACCTCCTGGAGCCCCCCTGCAGCAGGCATTCAGCTTCTCTGATTCTCAGTTTGCTCATCTACAAAATGAAACACAACAGATCAGCCTCAGATGTTAGAGGTCTCCGAACTTCATAGATGTAAAAATTAAATGGATCTATTTAGCACAATAGGGGATATATAATTGCCTCTACACTTAATTTACAATTTAGGCTTATTTTTGAGAAATTCTAAATTGTTGAAGGTTTGTTTAAACAGTGGTATCCATTACACTATATTTTAACTATATAATCTGTTACATTAAGGATTCTGCTTTCTCTGCTTCCCCTGCTTTGTGCCATTCACACTCTTGATTTTGTGAGGATAGACAAAGATACAACCTGGGCACTGACAGCATTGTAAGCACATCCACTCAGTTCATGCAAAATGCAGGCATAAACTCAACATGCTGATAATACACCTATGTTCCACCACCATCATCATCATCACATGTATTAGTTCTTTGCACTTTTTCAATAGTGCCTTATGGTGGGAAAGCCAGGTGTTACATTTATGTTCCTCTCACTTATGAGAAGTGAGACTCAGAATAGAGCTAAAAAGTGAGAGTCAAAATTGGAGTGCATCTTGCTTTATGGCTATGATATTTCATTTGCTCAAGGACACTTCACTTTAAGTCCTCAGAAAAATATATTGAAAATGAAAGCAATCTGACTGCAGAAAATTAGACATTTGCTTTTTTAGCTGGTTTTATTGACCTTTGCATTTTTCTATTTTAATTGTTGTGTGTAATTTGTTTATTATCAATAAAAATGAGAAAAATGATGAGACAGTGGATTAAACTCTATAAAACAAATGTGACATTGAGTCTTATGGAATAATTGAATGAATTTTTATTGAGACTCTGATTATCCTAGGAGAAAATTAGCCCACAAAGAACAAATTCCTGAGGATGGAGCTAACTCATTACTTAAAAATTTCCTTAGGCAATTTCAATGGGCGAGGAAGTTTGAGAATCATTCCAACACTTCTCTTACTGTTAGGATATGAAAAACTTATTTCCAGGCTTCCCATCCCTGTTTAGGGTTTTGGTTCCCGTGAGTTTTGGTTAGAAAGAAACCATTTTTCTTATAGTCACTGTGCAGAGCCCATTGAGCAAACTGCTCAACTCTCAATTACCTACGTAAGGTCCTTACCATGAAAAACAACAGTTCTAATCACAGCACTATTCTATCTCACCTCATATTTTTTCTAGGAAATACAGGTCATAAAAAGACAGTGGGCCTTTTGCATGGAATGATGGGAATGGAAATCTCAATTATACCACTCATGCATAGCCTGTCCAGGCAGCGGGGTCCACTCCACTGAATTTCAGCTTCTCTAGATATAATATGCACATCAAATTCCAAAATACAGAGTTGACTTGAAGATTTAGTAAAAACAGACATAGAAATTACCTCATGCTCAGTAAATCTGAGCTTCATTCCCCAAAGAATATCGCACACTGGAACATCAGCTTTCATGTTGAGTTGTTAGGAACACAGAGCCGGGTGGCCATGCCTGGCTGGGTAGGCATAAGGAAGAGACCTCAATGGAGAGAATCTAGCCCTAGAAAATCAAGTTCCAGCTGAGATATCACACAAACAAAAGACTTTGGGGAAGGGAAAAACCCTCAGAGCCCTTGATTTAACGTTATTATGGCCACCAGGTGTGCTTTTTACTTTCACATGTGTAGAGTTCAAAGAACACCATTTCCTGATACTATTAGCTATAGTATTGGCTTTAATATTTGTTTGTAACTATTTTAAAAATGGTTTCCTCTTCTGACCCCAACAACATGCAAGGTGAATTTCAAGAAATAGCATTTTAGTAAGTTATGTAGAGTAGTGGACAAAATCAGATGATTAATTATATATCATCTCTTATTAAACCCAAGTGCCAAACACTGAAGGGTCAAGGAGAAGCTTCATATTTTACATGTAGATAAAGTACATATCAAATGTAGCATTATAAAAGGTTCTAAGGAACAGTGGAAATAACTCAACACCTGAGGAAGATGATTTGTATGAGGTGACCTCAGAGAATATGTCATTTTCCGCTCATTTCAACTGTAAGAGCTAAATGTGGTCACGAGTAGGCAGGAGTTTCTATCGATGCCAGCATTTTTCATTGCCCATTGTTACCAGAAGAGCAAAAAAAAGACACACATGACCTATTGTTGTTTTTAATTTAAAAATGTAATCATATTGCTATAAACATAGTTGCTTATCATATCCATCCAAATTTCTGGAAATTATTAAGATTTATTGTCAGAGTAATGAGAACAAAGGAAGTTGTCCCCTGGCATATGTTGTGTTGGAGATTTCTGTTGTTTTCCGCATGCTTTTTTCTTCTTGCAGTAGTGGCTGCAGCTGAACCTTATTATTATATTCCTTTTCTTGTGCAGATATGCCAGTGCCCTTAAATGGCTGTGTTACCAGGTAGAGCTCATCCACGAATTCAGAATGGCTCACCCACAATGGCGCTCTTTTTTGGTGGATAGGTAGTAAGAATCTTTTGAAGTTCATTTTGGTACACAGCTCAAGATGGACTGTAACACCAAAAGTTCAAGAAATGAGTCACTTAGGCAGAGGCAAGAAACAGCTAATCAAAATGCCAAATAAAAGCACTGGTGATTAAGTTTATTTGGTGTTTTGTGGACTACACAACTCAGGCTCCTGAAATTCTACATGCATCATCAGAACTAACAGCTGGGAATCATGTACTCTTTAATCATCTCTTTCGAAGTGACTTTTCAATAAAAGTAAGAAGAAAGTCTGACACCCTCGGGAGCACTGATGCTCTCATTGTACTTGTTTCCTGGAAGCAAATCTGTGCAATACTGGTGTATCAGTCTACTTCACAAGATTGTAACCATTTGGCCTGAGGAATACACACTGGTAAGCAACAACCAGTCAATAGTTTTTATTTTTAAAAATTTAAACAGTGTGTGATGCAAATATTTCTATTACTTTCAAGTTAATTAGGCAGTTTCTTGGAAAACTAATGCTGAAAACAGTAAATCTCTTGAAATGCTTATGGCACTTACTATGGGCTAAGTCTGTAGACAGAATACTTGCGTCTCTTCCTTGATGAGATCGTGGGTCATAGTATCATGGGAAATAATACTGGGGATAAAATGTGAAATATTGTTCTCCCAACCTTTTAACTGTATGATATGCCAAGTTCTTGTTCTCTAGAAATCAAAGAATGAGTCCTAGGAACAATGAAGGTTAAGAGTGGAAGGATATGTATTGATAGGAAGGCTTCTGAGGGGTAGGAGGGGTCCTGAGTGGGAGGCTGGGGACCGTGCTCTACAAAGGAGTTTGATATGGTAAAACCCACTTAGGCACAGGCCACAGCCACGAACATCCAATAAGCTGACAAAGATAGTCACCTCAGAAATGGTCCAATTGGGAAACAAGTCGTGTATAAGTGTGGCTGGAGAGAACAAAGATTGCTCGAGAAACCGGTGAGTGGAGACATTGCCACTCACTCACTGGGATGGTTGATGTCCGTCAGGACAGTAGGTCCAGTGTTCTTTGAGGACGTATGTAAGGTGTGGTCATCTCGCCTTTATTTGGAAGTTTAGTTTCCAGCTGATGTGCCTCCAGTGCAGGTGTGGTATGTTTTCACCTTTGTCCTGGCCCTTGAGGACCTAGCCCTACCTGACTGCCTACAATATTTATACCTAACTCATCTATATATAATAACAGTCACATCAACAAATGATGTCAGGGTGGTGTGGGCAGTGACTTCTTGTGAACAGTGCAGCAGACATAGAAAAGAAACAGATTCATCCAGGGAATAAGTGCGCGAGGGATCACAGAGAAGGGCAGAGCCAGATACTGAAGAATGAAAAGTACATGAGAAAACCAAGAAGGGGAAGGAAGTGGGGAGGATGACTTAGCCTTTGGGTGCAGAGAGGGGAGTCGAGGCCCCAGAGCAGAAGCGCCACACTCTGAACTTGAGTAAAGTGAAGTCTGAAGCTTCAAAGGGAAGAACTAAAGTCCCAGCACTGGAGAGGAATGACTCACCCTGCAGCACAGAACCCTGGAGTTTACAAAGATGTCAACAGTATTTGGAGATTTTAGAGCTCATTCACAATTTGAAAGTAACAAATAGTGAAAATAGAGTGAATGAGTAAAGAAGAGTGCTTCTTAAATATGCTGCTTCTTTACATGATTACATGCTAATGCTATGAGGGAATTTTAAAAAATCATTTTCTTTTATTGATATCTAGAGCCTTTTTATTAAGTGAACTCCTATTATTCTTTAAAGATTCCTATTGTTAATTTTTAGCTTCTACTACACTTAGCATTGTTATTGATTATTAGTTTTATATCCTTGACTCCTCTGATTTAATATATATTCAGAGAGCATGAAAAGTGGGTTATTGGGCTTTGTAAAATTGTATATAAAATAAGGGGAAAAGTTTCCAAGTAGGTCTTGAGAGATAGTCCTCCAAGAAAATTTAATATGTTCCTGACTGTGTGGACTCAGTGATTCTATTTATTTCAAAGGCCTTTCTAGGGGTTTTTTGCTCAATTTTTGATGGTAGGATATATTCCAGATAAATTTGAATAGCAGGCTCTTCTGTACTGGACAAAGAAAGGATAGTTAGTCCTCTCTGCTCCACTTAGTGATGTGATGGCCACTCTTAGAAAGACCCGTCAGCATGCCCTTTTTTTTTTTTTTAAATTATCTTTATTGGTACATTAAATATACACATCATGATTGCACTCCATAATGGGAATTTGTACCAGTATAAGACACAACTTAATTCTCATTTTTACCCATAGCCCCACCCACCCTACCACCCCCCCATATATATAAAATTTGTTTCCTTACTTTTTTGTTACAATCTCAACCTTGTCCCCTTTCACCTTACCTTTCTTAATAAGGATGTTTGCTTACTTCTACGCTTGCTCAATGCAGAGACATTGGGTGCCTAGAGTGAAACCCTTGACCCTGGCTCCAAATTAAGGACAGTTAAAAATCAAAGTGGAAGAGAAAGGCAAGAGCACACAGGGAAGAGGCAGACCATATTTGGTGCTCATTCTGAGCCGAGCCCTCCCACCTGGAGGTGAGCTCTGCATGTGGTCACAGCGCAGAAATAAGAAAAAACACCTGACTGATGAGGTGAAGGGACACAGACTTCTCAGCTGTGCTCATGTCTGGGGTGATGGTAGGCTTCTAGAAGCATCTCTTTCCATATGCTATCTTAAGATTTTATTAATTTTAAGATTAAGATTTCATTTAATTAATTAATATTAATTTTAAGATTAAGATTTTATTTATTTTATCACCTATAGGATGATTCATTCATTTTTATACAAAAGTTTGTAAATATAGAAAACTACTGAATACATGAACATATATATGGTCCCTCGGTATTAACACTCATCCCATGTATCCTATGAGTTTCCAAGTTTATTTTTAAAACAAAAATTGCTGATACAATTTAACTTCTCTTTAAATTCTTTCATAGTCTCAAAATTGAGACTAAATTTAAGTTAATAAGGCAATTTGGAGTTTGAGGAGGGAAGTGGAAAAAATGAATAGATCTGATTATTTTCATCCTAAATTCTGGTTTTTGCTGGACGCGGGTAAAGGGAAGTATTACCAATCTCATTTACTATCGGTTTGTTTACTTCATCATGTAATCTTGCCCTACGTGTCTCATTAGATCTTCATTAGCTCTGCTTGATGAACAGCAGTCTATTTGTTTTGGCACATTCTTTATGGGTAAGAAGTTTCTAAAGCTGTGTTTAATTGATTTTCATAGTTTTAATACCTGACAAGGGAGGGCCTGAACTAAACAACCACAAGAGAAATGAAAAGATTAAGACATCTTAGCTGCTGGTTTTTTCCACTTAGGGAAAACAGAACACCAGATGTAAATATTTTAGAAGCACAGTCTGCCTGTGGACAAATCATTCTTTTCTCACGTATTTTCTCTGGAACCACACAGTAGGACGGGTGCAGGTAGGTTTCCCAGGAAGCTTTGCGGGATGTTGGGCACAGGGAATATTGGGAAAAGCCTTGTTGCCTCCTGGTGGCGCCTGGGGAAGGGAAAGATTGCGTGTGAGTTAAACGCAGCAGCGTGATTCGTGTGGCTCCTGAGGAAGGGACGTCGTCAGTGTGGGCAGGGCTTCTCCGGAGGACAGGATGACAAGGGATGAAAGGCAGTTTGGGGGGCTCTAGGGGCGTTTCAGGAGTGGTTCCAGGTGAGCCCAGCACTACTGGCACCTGGGGAAATGTGTGTCTGTCCAGAAGGGGCGGTGGGGTGGCTCCCCACAGCCGAGCCTGGGCATGTAGTTGTGTGCAGGGAAGCACAAACCCCCGCGACGACTTGGGACACCAGTAATAGTCAAATCGTCCCTTGGCTTCCCGGGGACAATTTCCTAAATTCATGCAGTCTGGTTTTTCTGCAAGTATATATTTCATCCTAGTAGTTATACAAGCTCTATGAGTAATTTTCCCCTTTTTAAATAACTCAGCTACTCGTATATCAATTTAAGAAGCATTTCACAAGGACTGTGTTCAGCTGCTGTGTAATAGGGAAAAACGAGTGCTCGATCCCTAGGAGGAAGTCATGTAATTTGAGAGATTAAATACACAAACAGAGGACACTCGGGGAACAACTCATCGTTTTACTGTGCTAAGGAAGAGCACAAGCTTAGAGGAGTCCACAGTCAGTTGGTGCAGAAACATCATGTATCGTTCCTGGTGTCAGAGAGGTAGTCTTTCACCTGAAAAGTCAGCACTGTGGTAACACACACACACAGACACACACACAGACACAGACACACACACACACACACACACACACACACACACACACACACACACAAACACACTGCGCGGTTCACCATATCTCTCACGTGAAGGTAGCATCCTCTAGATCTCTGATGGTGAAACCCTTTTAGAGTTTTCAGTGCTTCAAACAACCCACTGGAGCCCGCGTGCCGTAGTTTTGCCTCCACTGCTGCTCTACATGATGCCCTAGGATGGGCAACTATTCTTGGTTTGGAAAGAAAATAACTACATTTCATTTTAATCCAGCAGATCTGTAGAATTTTATAAGCATGATTACTGAGGCTGATTTACTTATGGACTGATTTCAATTAAAAGGCATCTGAGTGGAATGTCTGTCTGATACAAGTAGTGTAAGCAAGACTCAGGCCAGATTGGGTTTCGTTTCGAAAGTGTCCAAAGGTTTCGACTTCACAGAAAAAGTGATCCACTAAGTACTCATGTCCAGAAAATAAGTCACAAATGAAGAGCAGTCCAGGCTAAGCCTAGATGCCTAATAAAATTCAGTTTCAGTAGACCTAACTCGGCGCCAGCGGTTTTCTAAGAAGTGATTCTTTGCGGGGTTATGGGATGCGGAAGTGACGCAGGACTACGGTGGCCGGAGAGGGAAAGCCTCAGAGTCTCAGGTACGCAAGAACCCGTGACACATAAACAGGCTGAATGATCGGCAGGGGTTGGAATTAGTGGATGCATTTTGAGTTCTAGGTTGACTTTTTGACTTTTATAGCGTAAAGATTTGGGGTGTTATTTTAGGATGAAGCTTCAATAAATATGTTTTAATTTGATATTTTTTCACTTGTCTCTGGCAGTTTTTACAGTATTTCTTCACTTTTTGGTTTTTGTTTTTTACTTTCTCTAGACTTTTATTTTTGGCCTAAATGACATTCTAATGACAGTACAATATATCTAAAAGGAGAGAAGTTTACTCTGCCCTGTCTTACTGACATATCGACTATTCCCATTTTCCATTCTCAGGTTTATCCATATGTAAACATCACTGTAACCAATCCAGGCACGCTTTTCCTGCTCTGGTCTTTCTCATGGACATTGTATTTTGGTTTATGATCTTCATGCTTTTCTTCCCACCACTCTATAAAAATGAAAGAACGAGAGAAACCCACAGCCTCCTCCATTCCTTTTTGTCTACCCAGAGTTGTAAACCCCTGACCTGGGCAGAAAATGCCACGTGGCGCCATGCAGAGCTGTGTTAGGTGTGCAGGGTCTATGGCTGTGTCACCCTGGGGACATCTTCTCCAGTTACAGGAGAGTAACTGTCCTCCTAGAAGTGCGAGGAAGCTCTGTGTTTTCACACACGTCTTTTGGCTGCCTGTCTTTTTGGATACTATTTGAATTTAAAGATAATTTTCAATTTTATAGTTGAAGCACATCTCAGCTGGTTCCCTTGAGTAGTACCTGGCATGTAATAGGCATTCAATGCATGTTTATTGAATGAGCAATAAAGGTTAGCAAAATAAAAATTTTCATAGTATGTTTGCAAAAGAACATTTGCATGCCTATCAGAAAAATTCTTGAAACTAGAACCCCTCAAAATAGAAAACCTCCACAAAAATGATAATGCTATAAAACATACATTTTGAAGAATGATACCTTTTGCTTCATAGACATTTTTAACTATATTAAACTTCCCGACAACCCTAGGATTCTGATGTTTCCATGCCTGTCTTGCAATGAGGAAGGCTCAGAGACACAAAAAAATTGTCCAGGGTCACAGAATTCAAAAGAAAATGTTAGGTCCAACATTTGCCCTGCTAATGTGCAAGTGTGCGTTCTTTAAAAACTTTCCAATACTCACAGCCTATATTTTGGTATTAAGAGCAGAATGCTTTGGAAAGAGGCCAGTAGGCATCCTTTCAAACTTGATGACTCTGTGCTTGGGAGTGGAACTATCATCATCGGTGGTTTCCCATGAGGTGGCCTTGAGTGTCCCCCGGTAGCCAACAGCACTTAACCCCTGGATTTTCTGAGTTGTAGGTACAGATTTGAAATCTTGGTAACCTAGTTACTTAAGTGTATGGATTTGAAATCTTGATGATCACTAGTTACTTAAGTGTTCATGCTTGGTATAAGTTATCTAAATTAATGCTCAGAAAACTACAGAGAGCATGATAATTTTATGTTCTGCACACACATGAAAGAGGAGGGTAGAGAGACTCAAGGATTGTGTGCTTAAATTTTAGTATAATCAATTTAAAGGAAGTAAAATGAGGTGAAGGAAATTATTACAACCTTTTCACAACAAAGTGAAAGTGACTGTATATTGAATTATGTGTAGATATGTGCTTCTTTTAAAAAATCACACAGAAACTGATATAAATGAGTTCTAGAATGTATGATAGATATTGTGAAATAGAAAATATTCAAAGGGAAATATGATGTAGAGGTAAGTAACAAGTAAAGAAAAAATGTGATAGTTAAAAAAATAAAGCTTATGTATAGAGGGAGCAGAGGGTTGTAGGTTGGGTAGAGCAATGGGAAAAATGAGAATTAAGTTATGCCATATACTGGACAAATTCTCAATGTTATGTATATACAATGTACCAGTAAAGATTCAAATTTTTTTTTAAATCACTCTTCAACTTGTGAGTTCATGAGTTCTATAATGAATATCCATGTGTCATGAAATATTATCAGCACATTTTGCATGTATGCATTTTGAATAAGTTTTAATATTGGACTATTTATATGTTGATCAATAATATTTCTTAACATCTAAATTTTAAAAATTATTCAATACTAATAATTAAACCTTTGTAACATTAGGACTAGTACTAGTAACAGTAGAAGATGTTTTTCCAGCCTTGTTTGGACACAGACATCCAGTTCATTATCTCCTTCAATTGAGAAGTTTACAAATATATTAGCTAATCATTCTTACAAAATACTTCTGAGAAATACTATTCCACTCCACAGATTTAGTAAGTCTGTCAAAAACATTAAACAGACCCAATAGCCACATTCTATTTTGAGTCAGGAATTAGTTTTGGGAAATTTGATCTTGTGCTCTCAACACAATGCCATAATTTCAGGGTATAGAAATATGATAGGAAGATGATGCCTTGAGTGCTAAAGTGGGTCAGCTCAAAATGAAACTGAGTGCTGTTTAATGAAGAAGAAAACAAACCAGAAGTAGTCTACCGTGTCATTCAGAGAACTCATATTTTAGAAGGAGGAAAGAACATTACAAATGAGAAAATTAAATATAAAATATGTGTCTGTGTTTGTATAATATATATTATATGAATCCTATTTTTGAGTACCAATATCTCTTACAGTTTTCAGAAAAGTAATATAAGTAGAAAAGTAATATAAATATGAAATATCAATAAGCAGACTTAAATCTACAAGTTCACTGCAAATTTAATGTGTAATTTTCAGAAAAATTACTTTTCTACATAGGAAAAAATTACTTTTCTACATAGTCACTTCTACATCGTGCCTAGTTTATGGCTAACAAAGAAAACTAAGAAGAGAAGAAACACTCATTAACAAATTCCTGTCCTATTGTTCTGTATATCCATGACTAAACTTTTATATTTGAATGGCTTTCCTTAGAATTATTACTACCTATTTATATTTGAAGTCAGTAAGATGGGATATCTATGTTTGTTCTGTTTTAAATGCATTTTACTACTTTCTATAAACAGAGGACTTGCATTACCCTAATAATACTGGAAAACATGATTTTGCCTACTGGAAAATTTATCAGCTCCATCTTCAGGACTATAATTAAATATTATTTGAAACAAATTCATCAAAACCTAAAATCAGGACTGTTTGTAAGCTAGGAACAGTACCACTTGAGCTAAATCCCCAGCCCTAAGACTATTTGTAAATAATTAGTGAGTAGGAATTAACCACATAGCCAGTCTTTAATTCAGTGTAAGAAAATGTTCACTACAGAATTATCGATGACACAATAATTTAAGGAGGCTCTGGAATTAATGAAAGGCAGTGAGGCTGACATCAGAGTGTAACAAAGATGGAAAGATCGGCTACTGTAGTGAAAGGTTATGTACTTTCCCTTTTCTTGGATAAACATCCAGGAATGGACAGGTCAAGTTACACGGCAACAATACACAACTTAGTAGAAATTATTTGTCAAATTATTTTCTAAAGTGGTTGTATCATTTTATATTCTAACATAATATTATGAGAATTACAGTTCCTCTACATCCTTCTCAGCATTCTGAAAGCTAGCCGTTTTAGTCAGTACTAATGCTGAGGGATTTTCCACACAGAGAAAAGGGATGCCAAGGCCTTTTCTCAGGAAGCAGCTTTATTCATGAGCAGTGTCAGCAGTGACAGCGCATTTGCATGCAAAGACTGACAGCGGAATATGGCTTAGTTGTACCCTTGTATACAATTCATGTGTCTCTCTCTTCCTTCTGTGGCCATACACTAAGTTTACAGTCTGGTTGGGTAGACATTAACGTATTGTAGTTGGGTTGGGTGTGCTTCACACTACGTTACATCAGAAACTACATATGCCAACCCAGAGGCTGATAGCTCAACATCATGAGGTTTCTCACTCCTACTGTGGTAAGGGGACCTGCAAACTAGTATTGCCCAATTTATAGTTTTAATTTTAATTTTTTAATGACTAATATATTAAGGATCTTTTACTGAGTCTATTTTTTAATCTTCTGTTCATTATTTTTATTGAGATGTCTGTTGTCTTAGTGTTGCATTTTTAGTTTTTATATACTCAGGGTAAAATTTCTTTTACAGATGATTATTTCCTCCCACCCTTTTACTTGTCTTTTCTTTCTCTTAATTGTGTATTTTGAATAGTTGGACAGAAATTTTTATAGAAGTACTAGTCAAAATTTGGGAGTATCCTGAACATATATCAACAGCTGAGGAGCTGAACAAACTAGTGTCCGAGCAATGAAAAAGAAATTAGCAATCTAAAACAGTGAATTGTTCCTATATGGGATAGCAGAGTGACTCTCAAAATAATTCTCTTAAGTGAAAGTACCCAGGCTGAAAAGTCAGGGCACAGTTTATGATTATAACTGTATAAATTTCTAAAAAATGCTAACTGAACTACAACAAGAGGAGAGAAAGTAGCTATCTTGAGAGAAGTGAGTAGGAGTGAGTGCATTTTGTGAGTGAGGAGAGATTTCCAGAAGTGGTAGTATGACGCTGGGGTTGCTGGTCAGGAATATTTTGGTTTATGTCTAAATTTTGTGGATTCTGCACTTTCAGTTACATGTCAGTAAACCATTTTTTAAAAAAAATCTGTGGGAGGTTTGACACTGTACTTTGCATTTTAGTTGAATTGCTGAAAAGAAAAAAAGAAAGTCATACTATAGGAGTCTTATTTCTACAGTTATGACACCATTGGGCTAATTCTAGTGTAAAACTTTGCCTTTATAATCTAGGGAAAGTCTTACTTTTCTCTTCTAAACTTTAATGTGAACAGAGTTCCATTCTAAAAAGTTCAGTTGAGATAACAATGTGTCATAAAATTTTGATATTTATACTGAATGAGGAGTACATATTACAAAACCGTTAATTTTCACAGAAGACATAATAAATTCTGTCATCAGGAAGGCATAAAATTAAGAGCTTAAAAATACCACTAGCCACCATTTACTTCATGTGTCAGATCATGCAATAGGAAATAATTAATCTGCTTTTTCCATGGTCTGATTAAAGGAGGAGGATATTAATAAAGGAAAACACGAAGTAGAGCAGGTCAGCAAGTTATTATGGGAAAAGGCTGTAAATCTCGCTTCATGCTTTTGGCACACTTTCTAGTTTTCTGATTTTATGGTCTTTGAAATACACAGCTCGGTTTTCAATAGTGCCCTAAACAAGACTGAGCTGCAGCCAAGGGCTGGGTTGGGTCCCAGGGTCTTCAGAGAGCAGCCGCCACTCACAGCAGGCCACCCACACACAGCAGCCCCAGGGCGCTTCGTCCCCACTCCCCTCACCTCTTCTTCTAGAGGCCTCCAAGGAAGCAAAAGGCCTTACTGGCCTGGCTCTTCCACCTGCTACTTCTAATTTTATTTTTCCTCAAAGCCCAGGCCATCTTTGCTTTTTATCTGAGTCCCAAGCCGTGTCCCATTAATTAAATACATATTTTAGTCCTGCAATAGTATCTTGTTTCACTTAACCTCTCCTATCTTTTTCTTCAGTTTATATCTCTGTCTGTCATAGGCTACACGAAATCTATTTCAAATACTTGCAATATTAAAATTAGTGCTAACACAGAGGATAGACAGAGGTCTTCTCTCTACATTGAAAAGTTGCCAATATGTATTTACTTCCTTTTTCATTGCTTTGTCTCACCCCTGTATGACTTCTGCAGATAATCATCAGTATCTACAGGTCAGATAATTGTAACTTTTATAAATATTTTTCATTCTTTTAATAATGGTGAAGCATTTCAAGTGAGAGTTTTATTTATTGGTAGAATGGTTAACATGGAATAATACTATAAATTACTCTTTAATAATTAAGAAATGCTTGCTACACAAAAGGAACTGTGTTCATATGGGCTAAAAACAAAAGATAAAAATATATCTGTTTGCTTTCATGAGGATCATATTTTAGAAAAGAATTAACTTGGGAGGAAATTTTCATTGATACTTTAGTCAGCATGTACTTTGCTTCTAGTTTGGCCTGTGGTAAACACCTTACCTGACTCATTGCTATAATGTATTTGTCAAACTCAAGGACTAATATTGGCACCTTACAATGAACTCAATCTCCTAATTTACTTAGATTCTATTTCTGCCTAATGTCCTATTTTCTTTACTAGGATCTCTCCCAAAGCATCTCATTACTTTCTTGGAGTACCTTTAAATGCAACAGTTTCTTGCAGTTTCTTTTTTTGACCCTGGAGGGCTCTGAAGAGTTCCAGTTAGGAGCATTGTAAGATGTCCAGGGCGGATCCGTGTGATGTCTCCCTCAGCTAGTTTTGGATTACAATCTGCATCACTTCTTTGCATCGGGGATATGTGCCACCAACATGTTCTGTCCCGATCCTCTTGCTGAAAGGTACTTCTCAGATGTCTCCGTTATAAAGCTATTCCGCATTTTCTTTCAACTCTTTCTGTACCCTCTGCCTTTCCATACTGCATTCTTTAAAAGGAAATCAGTGCAGCCCCTGCCCCAGGAGTAGGGAAATAAACTCTACCTTCTTAAGGAGAAAGATCCACATGACTTGGGATTCTTCTGTCCAACGTGTCTCTCTTTACTTATGTATTTGCTTATGCACTCACGCATGTCAATATGGGCGCACACATATTTATTTTCCATTTTGGAATAAGCAAACGACTTCATTTTGTTGCTTAAATTGTTCCAGATCTGGCCACTGGGAGCGCTCTTCCACTGGCTTTGTGTCACTTTGGCCTGGCCCATTATTTCGTGTTTTGAGCAGTTTCTCACTTTCTGGTCTGACAAGATTCTTTAGTCTTACCTTGTGTTTCTTCTGTCTTGTTCCTAGAACTCGCCATTTCTCTAAAGAGATCTGATCCTTTGTATTGGAAAATTTATTAGAAAATAAATTCTGACTATTAGGTATGCTAGTTACTACTAAGATGCCACTGCTTCAAGGTACACCTTGTGAGAAAAGCTCAGAAATACACAGATATACACTAATATGTGTGTGTGCACATACCTGTCATTATTTCCATGTTATATTTATGTGGCCATATGCATCTGGAGATATCAATTTAAACTAAATCTGAGGTTATACTGATGCTGATGACTGTCTCTAATCCAGAACCACACAATTCATTCTGCTTCTTCCACTTACCCCTACTTTTCTTGAATTCAGCCATCCTAATATCTGTGTTCATTTGCATTTGCATTTCCTAATGATGGATGAAGAGGATCTTTCCATGGGCCTCTTTCAATCTATACATATTCCTTGGTGTGACAGCTGCCAGGATGGGTCATTTTTAAATTAGGATGTGTATTTTCTTAATTGGGTTTTTACATACTCTTTATAATCTGGATAAAGTTCCTTTATCAGGTACTTGATTTGTAAGTATATTTTCTCAAACTATGACTCATTTTAAAAAAAACTAAATGTCTTTCACAGAGAAATTTTTTTTATTTCAATGAAGTCTAATTCATCTTTTTTCGTAATAGTGTTTTTGTGATTCTATGCAGAAACCTAAGTAAATACAATATTAGGCAGGTTTTTTTTTCTGTTTTCCTCTGGAAATTTTAGTTTTGTATATTGCTTTTAGGTCAGTGGTAATACTTTCTGAGTATTTTTTTTTTTTTTTGATACAGGCTCTCACTTTGTAGTTCAGGCTAGCCCTGAACTCACTATGTAGCTTACATGGGCCTCAAACTCACAGAAATCCTGCCTCTGCCTCCCAAGTGCTGGGATTACACGGGTGAGCCAGCACTGTGGTATATGGTTCTGATTGCTGTTGGGCGTGAGTCACCACACCTGGCATTGTTGTATGTGTTTATCAGGGATTGAACCAGGGACCCTGGGCTTGCAAGGCAGGCGCCAGAATCACTGAGCTAAATCCCCAGCCCTCTGGGTTGGTATTTGAGTAGATACAATGTCTCTGTCCAGATCACTGTTTTATTTTTGTTTCATATAAAGATATCCAAGTAAGCCAATACTTTTTAAAAACAAAGGTAATCTTTTTCCATTTATTTCCTTTACGCCTTTGTTAGGAATTGATTGATGACATTTGTGTGGGTGAAAATGTCATGTAATAATTATCACTCATGACATTCATGGTTTTCTTTTCCAAGTTATTATTTTTAAAGATTATAACTACATTTACATTTTGTATTCCATAGTATGTGTGTGTGTGTGTGTGTGTGTGTGTGTGTATGGGTTTTTTTGTTGTTGTTTGGGGGGGGGGTTGTTGTTGTTGTTGTTGTTTGAGACAAGGTTTCATAGTTCAAGCTGGGTTTTGACTCATTATGTAGACAGGCTGTCCTTGAACTCACAGCGATCCTTCTGCCTCGGCCTCTCCTGTGTTAGGACTGCAGGTGTGTGCCATTATACCCAGCTGTAATTAATGTTCTCTTAAGTGGTGGCTACATATGAAGTGTTTCAAATGCAAACCTCAGCCCTAAGGGAAGGTGGCTTTCCCAGCTACAGACAGACTACAGACAAGAACAGATAAACTGAAAGTTAGGGTCCAAAGAACTGGGCACACAATTCTGTAAGTCTAGTTTCCAATCCTTTCTCTCCATTAAAAATCCATATTTAGTAGCTTTGAGCAAAGGAGAGATAAGACAGTGTATTCATCTGTACAATGTGGCTAACAAAGGCTGCGTTACTGCTCTGCAACATAACATTAACTGATGTCCTCATCATGTTTAATTTCTCAGCAGTGTT